>JAXFYN010000539.1:0-50045 GCA_036172215.1 Camellia granthamiana
ATAGGTGTTCGAGTGTTCGATCCCTAATGCGTGAGAAAAGGTAGGTGAATGTCGTATTTACATATCTGCCACTGTGCAGGAGAATCCGTATCGGTGTTCGACTGTTCGAACCCTAATGCGTGAGAAATTGTAAGGAAACGTTGTATTTACATATCTGCCACTGTGCAGGAGAATCCGTATAGGTGTTCGAGTGTTCGAACCCTAATGCGTGAGAAATGGCAAATAAATGCCGTATTTACATATCTGCCACTGTGCAGGAGAATCCGTATATGTGTTCGAGTGTTTGAACCCTAATGCGTGAGAAATGGTAAGTAAATGCCGTATTTACATATCTGCCACTGTGCAGGAGAATCCGTATAGGTGTTCGACTGTTCGAACCCTAATGCGTGAGAAATGGTAAGGAAACGTTGTATTTACATATCTGCCACTGTGCAGGAGAATCCGTATAGGTGTTCGAGTGTTTGAACCCTAATGCGTGAGAAATGGCAAATAAATGCCGTATTTACATATCTGCCACTGTGCAGGAGAATCCGTATAGGTGTTCGAGTGTTCGAACCCTAATGCGTGAGAAATGGTAAGGAAACGTTGTATTTACATTTCCGCAACTGTGCAGGAGAATCCGTATAGGTGTTCAAGTGTTCGAACCCTAATGCGTGAGAAATGGTAAGGAAATGTTGTATTTACATATCTGCCACTGTGCAGGAGAATCCGTATAGGTGTTCGAGTGTTCGAACCTTAATGCGTGAGAAATTGTAAGGAAACGTTGTATTTACATATCTGCCACTGTGCTGGAGAATCCGTGTAGGTGTTCGAGTGTTCGAACCCTAATGCGTGAGAATTGGTAAGGAAACGTTGTATTTACATATCTGCCACTGTGCAGGAGAATCCATATAGGTGTTCGAGTGTTCGAACCCTAATGCGTGAGAAATGGCAAATAAATGTCGTATTTACATATCTGCCACTGTGCAGGAGAATCCGTATAGGAGTCCGAGTGTTCGAACCCTAATGCGTGAGAAATTGTAAGGAAACGTTGTACTTACATATCTGCCATTGTGCAGGAGAATCCGTGTAGGTGTTCGAGTGTTCGAACGCTAATCCGTGAGAGATGGTAAGGAAACGTTGTATTTACCAATCTGCCACTGTGCAGGAAAATCCGTATAGGTGTTCGAGTGTTCGAACCCTAATGCGTGAGAAATGGTAAGTAAATGCCGTATTTACGTATCTGCCACTGTGCAGGAGAATCCGTATAGGTGTTCGGGTGTTCGAACCCTAATGCGTGAGAAATTGTAAGGAAACGTTGTATTTCTATATCTGCCACTGTGCAGGAGAATCCGTATAGGTGTTCGAGTGTTCGAACCCTAATGCGTGAGAAATGGTAAGTAAATGTCGTATTTACATATCTGCCACTGTGTAGGAGAATCCGTATAGGTGTTCGAGTGTTCGAACCCTAATGCGTGAGAAATGGTAAGGAAACGTTGTATTTACATATCTGCAATTGTGCAGGAGAATCCGTATAGGTGTTCGAGTGTTCAAACCCTAATGCGTGAGAAATTGTAAGGAAACGTTGTATTTACATATCTGCCACTGTGCAGGAGAATCCGTGTAGGTGTTCGAGTGTTCGACCCCTAATGCGTGAGAAATGGTAAGGAAACGTTGTATTTACATATCTGCCACTGTGCAGGAGAATCCGTATAGGTGTTCGAGTGTTCGAACCCTAATGCGTGAGAAATGGCAAAATAAATGCCGTATTTACATATCTGCCACTGTGCGGGAGAATCCGTATAGGTGTTCGAGTGTTTGAACCCTAATGCGTGAGAAATGGCAAATAAATGCCGTATTTACATATCTGCCACTGTGCAGGAGAATCCGTATAGGTGTTCGAGTGTTCGAACCCTAATGCGTGAGAAATGGTAAGGAAACGTTGTATTTACATTTCCGCAACTGTGCAGGAGAATCCGTATAGGTGTTCAAGTGTTCGAACCCTAATGCGTGAGAAATGGTAAGGAAATGTTGTATTTACATATCTGCCACTGTGCAGGAGAATCCGTATAGGTGTTCGAGTGTTCGAACCTTAATGCGTGAGAAATTGTAAGGAAACGTTGTATTTACATATCTGCCACTGTGCTGGAGAATCCGTGTAGGTGTTCGAGTGTTCGAACCCTAATGCGTGAGAATTGGTAAGGAAACGTTGTATTTACATATCTGCCACTGTGCAGGAGAATCCATATAGGTGTTCGAGTGCTCGAACCCTAATGCGTGAGAAATGGCAAATAAATGTCGTATTTACATATCTGCCACTGTGCAGGAGAATCCGTATAGGTGTCCGAGTGTTCGAACCCTAATGCGTGAGAAATTGTAAGGAAACGTTGTACTTACATATCTGCCATTGTGCAGGAGAATCCGTGTAGGTGTTCGAGTGTTCGAACGCTAATCCGTGAGAGATGGTAAGGAAACGTTGTATTTACCAATCTGCCACTGTGCAGGAAAATCCGTATAGGTGTTCGAGTGTTCGAACCCTAATGCGTGAGAAATGGTAAGTAAATGCCGTATTTACGTATCTGCCACTGTGCAGGAGAATCCGTATAGGTGTTCGGGTGTTCGAACCCTAATGCGTGAGAAATTGTAAGGAAACGTTGTATTTCTATATCTGCCACTGTGCAGGAGAATCCGTATAGGTGTTCGAGTGTTCGAACCCTAATGCGTGAGAAATGGTAAGTAAATGTCGTATTTACATATCTGCCACTGTGTAGGAGAATCCGTATAGGTGTTCGAGTGTTCGAACCTTAATGCGTGAGAAATGGTAAGGAAATGTTGTATTTACATATCTGCCACTGTGCAGGAGAGTCCGTATAGGTGTTCGAGTGTTCGAACCATAATGCGTGAGAAATGGTAAGGAAATGTCGTATTTACATATCTGCCACTGTGCAGGAGAATCCGTATAGGTGTTCGAGTGTTCGAACCCTAATGCGTGAGAAATTGTAAGGAAACATTGTACTTACATATCTGCCATTGTGCAGGAGAATCCGTGTAGGTGTTCGAGTGTTCGAACCCTAATGCGTGAGAAATGGTAAGGAAACGTTGTATTTACCAATCTGCCACTGTGCAGGAAAATCCGTACAGGTGTTCGAGTGTTCGAACCATAATGCGTGAGAAATTGTAAGGAAACGTTGTATTTACATATCTGCCACTGTGCAGGAGAATCCGTATAGGTGTTCGAGTGTTCGAACCCTAATGCGTGAGAAATGGCAAAATAAATGCCGTATTTACATATCTGCCACTGTGAAGGAGAATCCGTATAGGTGTGCGAGTGTTCGAACCCTAATGCGTGAGAAATGGTAAGTAAATGTCGTATTTACATATCTGCCACTGTGCAGGAGAATCCGTATAGGTGTTCGAGTGTTCGAACCCTAAAGCGTGAGAAATGGCAAATAAATGCCGTATTTACATATTTGCCCTATGCAGGAGAATCCGTATAGGTGTTCGAGTGTTCGAACACTAATGCGTGAGAAATGGTAAGGAAACGTTGTATTTACAAATCTGCAACTGTGCAGGAGAATCCGTATAGGTGTTCGAGTGTTCGATCCCTAATGCGTGAGAAAAGGTAGGTAAATGTCGTATTTACATATCTGCCACTGTGCAGGAGAATCCGTATCGGTGTTCGACTGTTCGAACCCTAATGCGTGAGAAATTGTAAGGAAACGTTGTATTTACATATCTGCCACTGTGCAGGAGAATCCGTATAGGTGTTCGAGTGTTCGAACCCTAATGCGTGAGAAATGGCAAATAAATGTCGTATTTACATATCTGCCACTGTGCAGGAGAATCCGTATATGTGTTCGAGTGTTTGAACCCTAATGCGTGAGAAATGGTAAGTAAATGCCGTATTTACATATCTGCCACTGTGCAGGAGAATCCGTATAGGTGTTCGACTGTTCGAACCCTAATGCGTGAGAAATGGTAAGGAAACGTTGTATTTACATATCTGCCACTGTGCAGGAGAATCCGTATAGGTGTTCGAGTGTTTGAACCCTAATGCGTGAGAAATGGCAAATAAATGCCGTATTTACATATCTGCCACTGTGCAGGAGAATCCGTATAGGTGTTCGAGTGTTCGAACCCTAATGCGTGAGAAATGGTAAGGAAACGTTGTATTTACATATCCGCAACTGTGCAGGAGAATCCGTATAGGTGTTCGAGTGTTCGAACCCTAATGCGTGAGAAATGGTAAGGAAACGTTGTATTTACATATCCGCAACTGTGCAGGAGAATCCGTATAGGTGTTCAAGTGTTCGAACCCTAATGCGTGAGAAATGGTAAGGAAATGTTGTATTTACATATCTGCCACTGTGCAGGAGAATCCGTATAGGTGTTCGAGTGTTCGAACCTTAATGCGTGAGAAATTGTAAGGAAACGTTGTATTTACATATCTGCCACTGTGCTGGAGAATCCGTGTAGGTGTTCGAGTGTTCGAACCCTAATGCGTGAGAAATGGTAAGGAAACGTTGTATTTACATATCTGCCACTGTGCAGGAGAATCCATATAGGTGTTCGAGTGTTCGAACCCTAATGCGTGAGAAATGGCAAATAAATGTCGTATTTACATATCTGCCACTGTGCAGGAGAATCCGTATAGGTGTCCGAGTGTTCGAACCCTAATGCGTGAGAAATTGTAAGGAAACGTTGTACTTACATATCTGCCATTGTGCAGGAGAATCCGTGTAGGTGTTCGAGTGTTCGAACGCTAATCCGTGAGAGATGGTAAGGAAACGTTGTATTTACCAATCTGCCACTGTGCAGGAAAATCCGTATAGGTGTTCGAGTGTTCGAACCCTAATGCGTGAGAAATGGTAAGTAAATGCCGTATTTACGTATCTGCCACTGTGCAGGAGAATCCGTATAGGTGTTCGGGTGTTCGAACCCTAATGCGTGAGAAATTGTAAGGAAACGTTGTATTTCTATATCTGCCACTGTACAGGAGAATCCGTATAGGTGTTCGAGTGTTCGAACCCTAATGCGTGAGAAATGGTAAGTAAATGTCGTATTTACATATCTGCCACTGTGTAGGAGAATCCGTATAGGTGTTCGAGTGTTCGAACCCTAATGCGTGAGAAATGGTAAGGAAACGTTGTATTTACATATCTGCAATTGTGCAGGAGAATCCGTATAGGTGTTCGAGTATTCAAACCCTAATGCGTGAGAAATTGTAAGGAAACGTTGTATTTACATATCTGCCACTGTGCAGGAGAATCCGTGTAGGTGTTCGAGTGTTCGACCCCTAATGCGTGAGAAATGGTAAGGAAACGTTGTATTTACATATCTGCCACTGTGCAGGAGAATCCGTATAGGTGTTCGAGTGTTCGAACCCTAATGCGTGAGAAATGGCAAAATAAATGCCGTATTTACATATCTGCCACTGTGCGGGAGAATCCGTATAGGTGTTCGAGTGTTTGAACCCTAATGCGTGAGAAATGGCAAATAAATGCCGTATTTACATATCTGCCACTGTGCAGGAGAATCCGTATAGGTGTTCGAGTGTTCGAACCCTAATGCGTGAGAAATGGTAAGGAAACGTTGTATTTACATTTCCGCAACTGTGCAGGAGAATCCGTATAGGTGTTCAAGTGTTCGAACCCTAATGCGTGAGAAATGGTAAGGAAATGTTGTATTTACATATCTGCCACTGTGCAGGAGAATCCGTATAGGTGTTCGAGTGTTCGAACCTTAATGCGTGAGAAATTGTAAGGAAACGTTGTATTTACATATCTGCCACTGTGCTGGAGAATCCGTGTAGGTGTTCGAGTGTTCGAACCCTAATGCGTGAGAATTGGTAAGGAAACGTTGTATTTACATATCTGCCACTGTGCAGGAGAATCCATATAGGTGTTCGAGTGCTCGAACCCTAATGCGTGAGAAATGGCAAATAAATGTCGTATTTACATATCTGCCACTGTGCAGGAGAATCCGTATAGGTGTCCGAGTGTTCGAACCCTAATGCGTGAGAAATTGTAAGGAAACGTTGTACTTACATATCTGCCATTGTGCAGGAGAATCCGTGTAGGTGTTCGAGTGTTCGAACGCTAATCCGTGAGAGATGGTAAGGAAACGTTGTATTTACCAATCTGCCACTGTGCAGGAAAATCCGTATAGGTGTTCGAGTGTTCGAACCCTAATGCGTGAGAAATGGTAAGTAAATGCCGTATTTACGTATCTGCCACTGTGCAGGAGAATCCGTATAGGTGTTCGGGTGTTCGAACCCTAATGCGTGAGAAATTGTAAGGAAACGTTGTATTTCTATATCTGCCACTGTGCAGGAGAATCCGTATAGGTGTTCGAGTGTTCGAACCCTAATGCGTGAGAAATGGTAAGTAAATGTCGTATTTACATATCTGCCACTGTGTAGGAGAATCCGTATAGGTGTTCGAGTGTTCGAACCTTAATGCGTGAGAAATGGTAAGGAAATGTTGTATTTACATATCTGCCAATGTGCAGGAGAGTCCGTATAGGTGTTCGAGTGTTCGAACCATAATGCGTGAGAAATGGTAAGGAAATGTCGTATTTACATATCTGCCACTGTGCAGGAGAATCCGTATAGGTGTTCGAGTGTTCGAACCCTAATGCGTGAGAAATTGTAAGGAAACATTGTACTTACATATCTGCCATTGTGCAGGAGAATCCGTGTAGGTGTTCGAGTGTTCGAACCCTAATGCGTGAGAAATGGTAAGGAAACGTTGTATTTACCAATCTGCCACTGTGCAGGAAAATCCGTACAGGTGTTCGAGTGTTCGAACCATAATGCGTGAGAAATTGTAAGGAAACGTTGTATTTACATATCTGCCACTGTGCAGGAGAATCCGTATAGGTGTTCGAGTGTTCGAACCCTAATGCGTGAGAAATGGCAAAATAAATGCCGTATTTACATATCTGCCACTGTGAAGGAGAATCCGTATAGGTGTGCGAGTGTTCGAACCCTAATGCGTGAGAAATGGTAAGTAAATGTCGTATTTACATATCTGCCACTGTGCAGGAGAATCCGTATAGGTGTTCGAGTGTTCGAACCCTAAAGCGTGAGAAATGGCAAATAAATGCCGTATTTACATATTTGCCCTATGCAGGAGAATCCGTATAGGTGTTCGAGTGTTCGAACACTAATGCGTGAGAAATGGTAAGGAAACGTTGTATTTACAAATCTGCAACTGTGCAGGAGAATCCGTATAGGTGTTCGAGTGTTCGATCCCTAATGCGTGAGAAAAGGTAGGTAAATGTCGTATTTACATATCTGCCACTGTGCAGGAGAATCCGTATCGGTGTTCGACTGTTCGAACCCTAATGCGTGAGAAATTGTAAGGAAACGTTGTATTTACATATCTGCCACTGTGCAGGAGAATCCGTATAGGTGTTCGAGTGTTCGAACCCTAATGCGTGAGAAATGGCAAATAAATGTCGTATTTACATATCTGCCACTGTGCAGGAGAATCCGTATATGTGTTCGAGTGTTTGAACCCTAATGCGTGAGAAATGGTAAGTAAATGCCGTATTTACATATCTGCCACTGTGCAGGAGAATCCGTATAGGTGTTCGACTGTTCGAACCCTAATGCGTGAGAAATGGTAAGGAAACGTTGTATTTACATATCTGCCACTGTGCAGGAGAATCCGTATAGGTGTTCGAGTGTTTGAACCCTAATGCGTGAGAAATGGCAAATAAATGCCGTATTTACATATCTGCCACTGTGCAGGAGAATCCGTATAGGTGTTCGAGTGTTCGAACCCTAATGCGTGAGAAATGGTAAGGAAACGTTGTATTTACATATCCGCAACTGTGCAGGAGAATCCGTATAGGTGTTCGAGTGTTCGAACCCTAATGCGTGAGAAATGGTAAGGAAACGTTGTATTTACATATCCGCAACTGTGCAGGAGAATCCGTATAGGTGTTCAAGTGTTCGAACCCTAATGCGTGAGAAATGGTAAGGAAATGTTGTATTTACATATCTGCCACTGTGCAGGAGAATCCGTATAGGTGTTCGAGTGTTCGAACCTTAATGCGTGAGAAATTGTAAGGAAACGTTGTATTTACATATCTGCCACTGTGCTGGAGAATCCGTGTAGGTGTTCGAGTGTTCGAACCCTAATGCGTGAGAAATGGTAAGGAAACGTTGTATTTACATATCTGCCACTGTGCAGGAGAATCCATATAGGTGTTCGAGTGTTCGAACCCTAATGCGTGAGAAATGGTAAGGAAATGTTGTATTTACATATCTGCCACTGTGCAGGAGAATCCGTATAGGTGTTCGAGTGTTCGAACCTTAATGCGTGAGAAATTGTAAGGAAACGTTGTATTTACATATCTGCCACTGTGCTGGAGAATCCGTGCAGGTGTTCGAGTGTTCGAACCCTAATGCGTGAGAATTGGTAAGGAAACGTTGTATTTACATATCTGCCACTGTGCAGGAGAATCCATATAGGTGTTCGAGTGCTTGAACCCTAATGCGTGAGAAATGGCAAATAAATGTCGTATTTACATATCTGCCACTGTGCAGGAGAATCCGTATAGGTGTCCGAGTGTTCGAACCCTAATGCGTGAGAAATTGTAAGGAAACGTTGTACTTACATATCTGCCATTGTGCAGGAGAATCCGTGTGGGTGTTCGAGTGTTCGAACGCTAATCCGTGAGAGATGGTAAGGAAACGTTGTATTTACCAATCTGCCACTGTGCAGGAAAATCCGTATAGGTGTTCGAGTGTTCGAACCCTAATGCGTGAGAAATGGTAAGTAAATGCCGTATTTACGTATGTGCCACTGTGCAGGAGAATCCGTATAGGTGTTCGGGTGTTCGAACCCTAATGCGTGAGAAATTGTAAGGAAACGTTGTATTTCTATATCTGCCACTGTGCAGGAGAATCCGTATAGGTGTTCGAGTGTTCGAACCCTAATGCGTGAGAAATGGTAAGTAAATGTCGTATTTACATATCTGCCACTGTGTAGGAGAATCCGTATAGGTGTTCGAGTGTTCGAACCTTAATGCGTGAGAAATGGTAAGGAAATGTTGTATTTACATATCTGCCACTGTGCAGGAGAATCCGTATAGGTGTTCGAGTGTTCGAACCATAATGCGTGAGAAATGGTAAGGAAATGTCGTATTTACATATCTGCCACTGTGCAGGAGAATCCGTATAGGTGTTCGAGTGTTCGAACCCTAATGCGTGAGAAATTGTAAGGAAACGTTGTACTTACATATCTGCCATTGTGCAGGAGAATCCGTGTAGGTGTTCGAGTGTTCGAACCCTAATGCGTGAGAAATGGTAAGGAAACGTTGTATTTACCAATCTGCCACTGTGCAGGAAAATCCGTACAGGTGTTCGAGTGTTCGAACCATAATGCGTGAGAAATTGTAAGGAAACGTTGTATTTACATATCTGCCACTGTGCAGGAGAATCCGTATAGGTGTTCGAGTGTTCGAACCCTAATGCGTGAGAAATGGCAAAATAAATGCCGTATTTACATATCTGCCACTGTGAAGGAGAATCCGTATAGGTGTGCGAGTGTTCGAACCCTAATGCGTGAGAAATGGTAAGTAAATGTCGTATTTACATATCTGCCACTGTGCAGGAGAATCCGTATAGGTGTTCGAGTGTTCGAACCCTAAAGCGTGAGAAATGGCAAATAAATGCCGTATTTACATATTTGCCCTATGCAGGAGAATCCGTATAGGTGTTCGAGTGTTCGAACACTAATGCGTGAGAAATGGTAAGGAAACGTTGTATTTACAAATCTGCAACTGTGCAGGAGAATCCGTATAGGTGTTCGAGTGTTCGATCCCTAATGCGTGAGAAAAGGTAGGTAAATGTCGTATTTACATATCTGCCACTGTGCAGGAGAATCCGTATCGGTGTTCGACTGTTCGAACCCTAATGCGTGAGAAATTGTAAGGAAACGTTGTATTTACATATCTGCCACTGTGCAGGAGAATCCGTATAGGTGTTCGAGTGTTCGAACCCTAATGCGTGAGAAATGGCAAATAAATGTCGTATTTACATATCTGCCACTGTGCAGGAGAATCCGTATATGTGTTCGAGTGTTTGAACCCTAATGCGTGAGAAATGGTAAGTAAATGCCGTATTTACATATCTGCCACTGTGCAGGAGAATCCGTATAGGTGTTCGACTGTTCGAACCCTAATGCGTGAGAAATGGTAAGGAAACGTTGTATTTACATATCTGCCACTGTGCAGGAGAATCCGTATAGGTGTTCGAGTGTTTGAACCCTAATGCGTGAGAAATGGCAAATAAATGCCGTATTTACATATCTGCCACTGTGCAGGAGAATCCGTATAGGTGTTCGAGTGTTCGAACCCTAATGCGTGAGAAATGGTAAGGAAACGTTGTATTTACATATCCGCAACTGTGCAGGAGAATCCGTATAGGTGTTCGAGTGTTCGAACCCTAATGCGTGAGAAATGGTAAGGAAACGTTGTATTTACATATCCGCAACTGTGCAGGAGAATCCGTATAGGTGTTCAAGTGTTCGAACCCTAATGCGTGAGAAATGGTAAGGAAATGTTGTATTTACATATCTGCCACTGTGCAGGAGAATCCGTATAGGTGTTCGAGTGTTCGAACCTTAATGCGTGAGAAATTGTAAGGAAACGTTGTATTTACATATCTGCCACTGTGCTGGAGAATCCGTGTAGGTGTTCGAGTGTTCGAACCCTAATGCGTGAGAAATGGTAAGGAAACGTTGTATTTACATATCTGCCACTGTGCAGGAGAATCCATATAGGTGTTCGAGTGTTCGAACCCTAATGCGTGAGAAATGGCAAATAAATGTCGTATTTACATATCTGCCACTGTGCAGGAGAATCCGTATAGGTGTCCGAGTGTTCGAACCCTAATGCGTGAGAAATTGTAAGGAAACGTTGTACTTACATATCTGCCATTGTGCAGGAGAATCCGGGTAGGTGTTCGAGTGTTCGAACGCTAATCCGTGAGAGATGGTAAGGAAACGTTGTATTTACCAATCTGCCACTGTGCAGGAAAATCCGTATAGGTGTTCGAGTGTTCGAACCTAATGCGTGAGAAATGGTAAGTAAATGCCGTATTTACGTATCTGCCACTGTGCAGGAGAATCCGTATAGGTGTTCGGGTGTTCGAACCCTAATGCGTGAGAAATTGTAAGGAAACGTTGTATTTCTATATCTGCCACTGTGCAGGAGAATCCGTATAGGTGTTCGAGTGTTCGAACCCTAATGCGTGAGAAATGGTAAGTAAATGTCGTATTTACATATCTGCCACTGTGTAGGAGAATCCGTATAGGTGTTCGAGTGTTCGAACCCTAATGCGTGAGAAATGGTAAGGAAACGTTGTATTTACATATCTGCAACTGTGCAGGAGAATCCGTATAGGTGTTCGAGTGTTCAAACCCTAATGCGTGAGAAATTGTAAGGAAACGTTGTATTTACATATCTGCCACTGTGCAGGAGAATCCGTGTAGGTGTTCGAGTGTTCGAACCCTAATGCGTGAGAAATGGTAAGGAAACGTTGTATTTACATATCTGCCACTGTGCAGAGAATCCGTATAGGTGTTCGAGTGTTCGAACCCTAATGCGTGAGAAATGGCAAAATAAATGCCGTATTTACATATCTGCCACTGTGCAGGAGAATCCGTATAGGTGTGCGAGTGTTCGACCCCTAATGCGTGAGAAATGGTAAGTAAATGTCGTATTTACATATCTGCCACTGTGCAGGAGAATCCGTATAGGTGTTCGAGTGTTCGAACCCTAATGCGTGAGAAATGGTAAGGAAATGTTGTATTTACATATCTGCCACTGTGCAGGAGAATCCGTATAGGTGTTCGAGTGTTCGAACCATAATGCGTGAGAAATGGTAAGGAAATGTCGTATTTACATATCTGCCACTGTGCAGGAGAATCCGTATAGGTGTTCGAGTGTTCGAACCCTCATGCGTGAGAAATTGTAAGGAAACGTTGTACTTACATATCTGCCATTGTGCAGGAGAATCCGTGTAGGTGTTCGAGTGTTCGAACGCTAATGCGTGAGAAATGGTAAGGAAACGTTGTATTTACCAATCTGCCACTGTGCAGGAAAATCCGTATAGGTGTTCGAGTGTTCGAACCCTAATGCGTGAGAAATTGTAAGGAAACGTTGTATTTACATATCTGCCACTGTGCAGGAGAATCCGTATAGGTGTTCTAGTGTTCGAACCCTAATGCGTGAGAAATGGCAAAATAAATGCGGTATTTACATATCTGCCACTGTGCAGGAGAATCCGTATAGGTGTGCGAGTGTTCGAACCCTAATGCGTGAGAAATGGTAAGTAAATGTCGTATTTACATATCTGCCACTGTGCAGGAGAATCCGTATAGGTGTTCGAGTGTTCGAACCCTAAAGCGTGAGAAATGGCAAATAAATGCCGTATTTACATATTTGCCCTGTGCAGGAGAATCCGTATAGGTGTTCGAGTGTTCGAACACTAATGCGTGAGAAATGGTAAGGAAACGTTGTATTTACATATCTGCAACTGTGCAGGAGAATCCGTATAGGTGTTCGAGTGTTCGATCCCTAATGCGTGAGAAAAGGTAGGTAAATGTCGTATTTACATATCTGCCACTGTGCAGGAGAATCCGTATAGGTGTTCGACTGTTCGAACCCTAATGCGTGAGAAATTGTAAGGAAACGTTGTATTTACATATCTGCCACTGTGCAGGAGAATCCGTATAGGTGTTCGAGTGTTCGAACCCTAATGCGTGAGAAATGGCAAATAAATGCCGTATTTACATATCTGCCACTGTGCAGGAGAATCCGTATATGTGTTCGAGTGTTTGAACCCTAATGCGTGAGAAATGGTAAGTAAATGCCGTATTTACATATCTGCCACTGTGCAGGAGAATCCGTATAGGTGTTCGACTGTTTGAACCCTAATGCGTGAGAAATGGTAAGGAAACGTTGTATTTACATATCTGCCACTGTGCAGGAGAATCCGTATAGGTGTTCGAGTGTTCGAACCCTAATGCGTGAGAAATGGTAAGTAAATGTCGTATTTACATATCTGCCACTGTGCAGGAGAATCCGTATAGGTGTTCGAGTGTTCGAACCCTAATGCGTGAGAAATGGTAAGGAAATGTTGTATTTACATATCTGCCATTGTGCAGAAGAATCCGTATAGGTGTTCGAGTGTTCGAACCACAATGCGTAATAAATGATAAGGAAATGTTGTATTTACATATCTGCCACTGTGCAGGAGAATCCGTATAGGTGTTCGAGTGTTTGAACCCTAATGCGTGAGAAATGGCAAATAAATGCCGTATTTACATATCTGCCACTGTGCAGGAGAATCCGTATAGCTGTTCGAGTGTTCGAACCCTAATGCGTGAGAAATGGTAAGGAAACGTTGTATTTACATATCCACAACTGTGCAGGAGAATCCGTATAGCTGTTCAAGTGTTCGAACCCTAATGCGTGAGAAATGGTAAGGAAATGTTGTATTTACATATCTGCCACTGTGCAGGAGAATCCGTATAGGTGTTCGAGTGTTCGAACCTTAATGCGTGAGAAATTGTAAGGAAACGTTGTATTTACATATCTGCCACTATGCTGGAGAATCCGTGTAGGTGTTCGAGTGTTCGAACCCTAATGCGTGATAAATGGTAAGGAAACGTTGTATTTACATATCTGCCACTGTGCAGGAGAATCCATATAGGTGTTCGAGTGTTCGAACCCTAATGCGTGAGAAATGGCAAATAAATGTCGTATTTACATATCTGCCACTGTGCAGGAGAATCCGTATAGGGGTTCGAGTGTTTGAACCCTAATGCGTGAGAAATTGTAAGGAAACGTTGTACTTACATATCTGCCATTGTGCAGGAGAATCCGTGTAGGTGTTCGAGTGTTCAAACGCTAATCCGTGAGAGATGGTAAGGAAACGTTGTATTTACCAATCTGCCACTGTGCAGGAAAATCCGTATAGGTGTTCGAGTGTTTGAACCCTAATGCGTGAGAAATGGTAAGTAAATGCCGTATTTACGTATCTGCCACTGTGCAGGAGAATCCGTATAGGTGTTCGGGTGTTCGAACCCTAATGCGTGAGAAATTGTAAGGAAACGTTGTATTTCTATATCTGCCACTGTGCAGGAGAATCCGTATAGGTGTTCGAGTGTTCGAACCCTAATGCGTGAGAAATGGTAAGTAAATGTCGTATTAGCATATCTGCCACTGTGTAGGAGAATCCGTATAGGTGTTCGAGTGTTCGAACCCTAATGCGTGAGAAATGGTAAGGAAACGTTGTATTTACATATCTGCAACTGTGCAGGAGAATCCGTATAGGTGTTCGAGTGTTCAAACCCTAATGCGTGAGAAATTGTAAGGAAACGTTGTATTTACATATCTGCCACTGTGCAGGAGAATCCGTGTAGGTGTTCGAGTGTTCGAACCCTAATGCGTGAGAAATGGTAAGGAAACGTTGTATTTACATATCTGCCACTGTGCAGGAGAATCCGTATAGGTGTTCGAGTGTTCGAACCCTAATGCGTGAGAAATGGCAAAATAAATGCCGTATTTACATATCTGCCACTGTGCAGGAGAATCCGTATAGGTGTGCGAGTGTTCGACCCCTAATGCGTGAGAAATGGTAAGTAAATGTCGTATTTACATATCTGCCACTGTGCAGGAGAATCCGTATAGGTGTTCGAGTGTTCGAACCCTAATGCGTGAGAAATGGTAAGGAAATGTTGTATTTACATATCTGCCACTGTGCAGGAGAATCCGTATAGGTGTTCGAGTGTTCGAACCATAATGCGTGAGAAATGGTAAGGAAATGTCGTATTTACATATCTGCCACTGTGCAGGAGAATCCGTATAGGTGTTCGAGTGTTCGAACCCTAATGCGTGAGAAATTGTAAGGAAACGTTGTACTTACATATCTGCCATTGTGCAGGAGAATCCGTGTAGGTGTTCGAGTGTTCGAACGCTAATGCGTGAGAAATGGTAAGGAAACGTTGTATTTACCAATCTGCCACTGTGCAGGTAAATCCGTATAGGTGTTCGAGTGTTCGAACCCTAATGCGTGAGAAATTGTAAGGAAACGTTGTATTTACATATCTGCCACTGTGCAGGAGAATCCGTATAGGTGTTCGAGTGTTCGAACCCTAATGCGTGAGAAATGGCAAAATAAATGCCGTATTTACATATGTGCCACTGTGCAGGAGAATCCGTATAGGTGTGCGAGTGTTCGAACCCTAATGCGTGAGAAATGGTAAGTAAATGTCGTATTTACATATATTCCACTGTGCAGGAGAATCCGTATAGGTGTTCGAGTGTTCGAACCCTAAAGCGTCAGAAATGGCAAATAAATGCCGTATTTGCATATTTGCCCTGTGCAGGAGAATCCGTATAGGTGTTCGAGTGTTCGAACACTAATGCGTGAGAAATGGTAAGGAAACGTTGTATTTACATATCTGCAACTGTGCAGGAGAATCCGTATAGGTGTTCGAGTGTTCGATCCCTAATGCGTGAGAAAAGGTAGGTAAATGTCGTATTTACATATCTGCCACTGTGCAGGAGAATCCGTATAGGTGTTCGACTGTTCGAACCCTAATGCGTGAGAAATTGTAAGGAAACGTTGTATTTACGTATCTGCCACTGTGCAGGAGAATCCGTATAGGTGTTCGAGTGTTCGAACCGTAATGCGTGAGAAATGGCAAATAAATGCCGTATTTACATATCTGCCACTGTGCAGGAGAATCCGTATATGTGTTCGAGTGTTTGAACCCTAATGCGTGAGAAATGGCAAGTAAATGCCGTATTTACATATCTGCCATTGTGCAGGAGAATCCGTATAGGTGTTTGACTGTTCGAACCCTAATGCGTGAGAAATGGTAAGGAAACGTTGTATTTACATATCTGCCACTGTGCAGGAGAATCCGTATAGGTGTTCGAGTGTTCGAACCCTAATGCGTGAGAAATGGTAAGTAAATGTCGTATTTACATATCTGCCACTGTGCAGGAGAATCCGTATAGGTGTTCGAGTTTTCGAACCCTAATGCGTGAGAAATGGTAAGGAAATGTTGTATTTACATATCTGCCATTGTGCAGGAGAATCTGTATAGGTGTTCGAGTGTTCGAACCATAATGCGTAATAAATGGTAAGGAAATGTTGTATTTACATATCTGCCACTGTGCTGGAGAATCCGTATAGGTGTTCGAGTGTTTGAACCCTAATGCGTGAGAAATGGCAAATAAATGCCGTATTTACATATCTGCCACTGTGCAGGAGAATCCGTATAGGTGTTCGAGTGTTCGAACCCTAATGCGTGAGAAATGGTAAGGAAACGTTGTATTTACATATCCGCAACTGTGCAGGAGAATCCGTATAGGTGTTCAAGTGTTCGAACCCTAATGACTGAGAAATGGTAAGGAAATGTTGTATTTACATATCTGCCACTGTGCAGGAGAATCCGTATAGGTGTTCGAGTGTTCGAACCTTAATGCGTGAGAAATTGTAAGGAAACGTTGTATTTACATATCTGCCACTTTCCTGGAGAATCCGTGTAGGTGTTCGAGTGTTCGAACCCTAATGCGTGAGAAATGGTAAGGAAACGTTGTATTTACATATCTGCCACTGTGCAGGAGAATCCATATAGGTGTTCGAGTGTTCGAACCCTAATGCGTGAGAAATGGCAAATAAATGTCGTATTTACATATCTGCCACTGTGCAGGAGAATCCGTATAGGTGTTCGAGTGTTCGAACCCTAATGCGTGAGAAATGGTAAGAAACGTTGTATTTACATATCCGCAACTGTGCAGGAGAATCCGTATAGGTGTTCGAGTGTTCGAACCCTAATGTGTTAGAAAAGGTAAGGAAATGTTGAATTTACATATCTGCCACTGTGCAGGAGAATCCGTATAGGTGTTCGAGTGTTCGAACCCTAATGCGTGAGAAATGGTAAGGAAACGTTGTATTTACATATCTGCAACTGTGCAGGAGAATCCGTATCGGTGTTCGAGTGTTCGAACCCTAATGCGTGAGAAATGGTAAGTAAATGCCCTATTTACATATCTGCCACTGTGCAGGAGAATCCGTATAGGTGTTCAAGTGTTCGGACCCTAATGCGTGAGAAATTGTAAGGAAACATTGTATTTACATATCTGCCACTGTGCGACAGAATCCGTCTAGGTGTTCGAGTGTTCGAACCCTAATGCGTGAGAAATGGTAAGGAAACGATGTATTTACATATCTGCAACTGTGCAGGAGAATCCGTATAGGTGTTCAAGTGTTCGAACCCTAATGCGTGAGAAATGGTAAGTAAATGCCGTATTTACGTATCTGCCACTGTGCAGGAGAATCCGTATAGGTGTTCGAGTGTTCGAACCCTAATGCGTGAGAAATTGTAAGGAAACGTTGTATTTATATATCTGCCACTGTGCAGGAGAATCCGTATAGGTGTTCGAGTGTTCGAACCCTAATGCGTGAGAAATGGTAAGTAAATGTCGTATTTACATATCTGCCACTGTGTAGGAGAATCTGTATAGGTGTTCGAGTGTTCGAACCCTAATGCGTGAGAAATGGTAAGGAAACGTTGTATTTACATATCTGCAACTGTGCAGGAGAATCCGTATAGGTGTTCGAGTGTTCGATCCCTAATGCGTGAGAAATGGTAGGTAAATGTCGTATTTGCATATCTGCCACTGTGCAGGAGAATCCGTATAGGTGTTCGACTGTTCGAACCCTAATGCGTGAGAAATTGTAAGGAAACGTTGTATTTACATATCTGCCACTGTGCAGGAGAATCCGTATAGGTGTTCGAGTGTTCGAACCCTAATGCGTGAGAAATGGCAAATAAATGCCGTATTTCCATATCTGCCACTGTGCAGGAGAATCCGTATATGTGTTCGAGTGTTTGAACCCTAATGCGTGAGAAATGGTAAGTAAATGCCGTATTTACATATCTGCCACTGTGCAGGAGAATCCGTATAGGTGTTCGACTGTTCGAACCCTAATGCGTGAGAAATGGTAAGGAAACGTTGTATTTACATATCTGCCACTGTGCAGGAGAATCCGTATAGGTGTTCGAGTGTTCGAACCCTAATGCGTGAGAAATGGTAAGTAAATGTCGTATTTACATATCTGCCACTGTGCAGGAGAATCCGTATAGGTGTTCGAGTGTTCGAACCCTAATGCGTGAGAAATGGTAAGGAAATGTTGTATTTTCATATCTGCCATTGTACAGGAGAATCCGTATAGGTGTTCGAGTGTTCGAACCATAATGCGTGAGAAATGGTAAGGAAATGTTGTATTTTCATATCTGCCACTGTGTAGGAGAATCTGTATAGGTGTTCGAGTGTTCGAACCCTAATGCGTGAGAAATGGTAAGGAAACGTTGTATTTACATATCTGCAACTGTGCAGGAGAATCCGTATAGGTGTTCGAGTGTTCGATCCCTAATGCGTGAGAAATGGTAGGTAAATGTCGTATTTGCATATCTGCCACTGTGCAGGAGAATCCGTATAGGTGTTCGAGTGTTCGAACCGTAATGCGTGAGAAATGGTAAGGAAACGTTGTATTTACATATCCGCAACTGTGCAGGAGAATCCGTATAGGTGGTCAAGTGTTCGAACCTTAATGAGTGAGAAATGGTAAGGAAATGTTGTATTTACATATCTGCCACTGTGCAGGAGAATCCGTATAGGTGTTCGAGTGTTCGAACCCTAATGCGTGAGAAATTGTAAGGAAACGTTGTATTTATATATCTGCCACTGTGCAGGAGAATCCGTATAGGTGTTCGAGTGTTCGAACCCTAATGCGTGAGAAATGGTAAGGAAACGTTGTATTTACATATCTGCCACTGTGCAGGAGAATCGATATAGGTGTTCGAGTGTTCGAACCCTAATGCGTGAGAAATGGCAAATAAATGTCGTATTTACATATCTGCCACTGTGCAGGAGAATCCGTATAGGTGTTCGAGTGTTCGAACCCTAATGCGCGAGAAATGGTAAGGAAACGTTGTATTTACCAATCTGCCACTGTGCAGGTAAATCCGTATAGGTGTTCGAGTGTTCGAACCCTAATGCGTGAGAAATTGTAAGGAAACGTTGTATTTACATATCTGCCACTGTGCAGGAGAATCCGTATAGGTGTTCGAGTGTTCGAACCCTAATGCGTGAGAAATGGCAAAATAAATGCCGTATTTACATATCTGCCACTGTGCAGGAGAATCCGTATAGGTGTGCGAGTGTTCGAACCCTAATGCGTGAGAAATGGTAAGTAAATGTCGTATTTACATATATTCCACTGTGCAGGAGAATCCGTATAGGTGTTCGAGTGTTCGAACCCTAAAGCGTGAGAAATGGCAAATAAATGCCGTATTTGCATATTTGCCCTGTGCAGGAGAATCCGTATAGGTGTTCGAGTGTTCGAACACTAATGCGTGAGAAATGGTAAGGAAACGTTGTATTTACATATCTGCAACTGTGCAGGAGAATCCGTATAGGTGTTCGAGTGTTCGATCCCTAATGCGTGAGAAAAGGTAGGTAAATGTCGTATTTACATATCTGCCACTGTGCAGGAGAATCCGTATAGGTGTTCGACTGTTCGAACCCTAATGCGTGAGAAATTGTAAGGAAACGTTGTATTTACGTATCTGCCACTGTGCAGGAGAATCCGTATAGGTGTTCGAGTGTTCGAACCGTAATGCGTGAGAAATGGCAAATAAATGCCGTATTTACATATCTGCCACTGTGCAGGAGAATCCGTATATGTGTTCGAGTGTTTGAACCCTAATGCGTGAGAAATGGCAAGTAAATGCCGTATTTACAAATCTGCCACTGTGCAGGAGAATCCGTATAGGTGTTTGACTGTTCGAACCCTAATGCGTGAGAAATGGTAAGGAAACGTTGTATTTACATATCTGCCACTGTGCAGGAGAATCCGTATAGGTGTTCGAGTGTTCGAACCCTAATGCGTGAGAAATGGTAAGTAAATGTCGTATTTACATATCTGCCACTGTGCAGGAGAATCCGTATAGGTGTTCGAGTGTTCGAACCCTAATGCGTGAGAAATGGTAAGGAAATGTTGTATTTACATATCTGCCATTGTGCAGGAGAATCCGTATAGGTGTTCGAGTGTTCGAACCATAATGCGTAATAAATGGTAAGGAAATGTTGTATTTACATATCTGCCACTGTGCTGGAGAATCCGTATAGGTGTTCGAGTGTTTGAACCCTAATGCGTGAGAAATGGCAAATAAATGCCGTATTTACATATCTGCCACTGTGCAGGAGAATCCGTATAGGTGTTCGAGTGTTCGAACCCTAATGCGTGAGAAATGGTAAGGAAACGTTGTATTTACATATCCGCAACTGTGCAGGAGAATCCGTATAGGTGTTCAAGTGTTCGAACCCTAATGAGTGAGAAATGGTAAGGAAATGTTGTATTTACATATCTGCCACTGTGCAGGAGAATCCGTATAGGTGTTCGAGTGTTCGAACCTTAATGCGTGAGAAATTGTAAGGAAACGTTGTATTTACATATCTGCCACTGTCCTGGAGAATCCGTGTAGGTGTTCGAGTGTTCGAACCCTAATGCGTGAGAAATGGTAAGGAAACGTTGTATTTACATATCTGCCACTGTGCAGGAGAATCCATATAGGTGTTCGAGTGTTCGAACCCTAATGCGTGAGAAATGGCAAATAAATGTCGTATTTACATATCTGCCACTGTGCAGGAGAATCCGTATAGGTGTTCGAGTGTTCGAACCCTAATGCGTGAGAAATGGTAAGAAACGTTGTATTTACATATCCGCAACTGTGCAGGAGAATCCGTATAGGTGTTCGAGTGTTCGAACCCTAATGTGTTAGAAAAGGTAAGGAAATGTTGAATTTACATATCTGCCACTGTGCAGGAGAATCCGTATAGGTGTTCGAGTGTTCGAACCCTAATGCGTGAGAAATGGTAAGGAAACGTTGTATTTACATATCTGCAACTGTGCAGGAGAATCCGTATCGGTGTTCGAGTGTTCGAACCCTAATGCGTGAGAAATGGTAAGTAAATGCCCTATTTACATATCTGCCACTGTGCAGGAGAATCCGTATAGGTGTTCGAGTGTTCGAACCCTAATGCGTGAGAAATTGTAAGGAAACGTGGTATTTATATATCTGCCACTGTGCAGGAGAATCCGTATAGGTGTTCGAGTGTTCGAACCCTAATGCGTGAGAAATGGTAAGTAAATGTCGTATTTACATATCTGCCACTGTGTAGGAGAATCTGTATAGGTGTTCGAGTGTTCGAACCCTAATGCGTGAGAAATGGTAAGGAAACGTTGTATTTACATATCTGCAACTGTGCAGGAGAATCCGTATAGGTGTTCGAGTGTTCGATCCCTAATGCGTGAGAAATGGTAGGTAAATGTCGTATTTACATATCTGCCACTGTGCAGGAGAATCCGTATAGGTGTTCGACTGTTCGAACCCTAATGCGTGAGAAATTGTAAGGAAACGTTGTATTTACATATCTGCCACTGTGCAGGAGAATCCGTATAGGTGTTCGAGTGTTCGAACCCTAATGCGTGAGAAATGGCAAATAAATGCCGTATTTCCATATCTGCCACTGTGCAGGAGAATCCGTATATGTGTTCGAGTGTTTGAACCCTAATGCGTGAGAAATGGTAAGTAAATGCCGTATTTACATATCTGCCACTGTGCAGGAGAATCCGTATAGGTGTTCGACAGTTCGAACCCTAATGCGTGAGAAATGGTAAGGAAACGTTGTATTTACATATCTGCCACTGTGCAGGAGAATCCGTATAGGTGTTCGAGTGTTCGAACCCTAATGCGTGAGAAATGGTAAGTAAATGTCGTATTTACATATCTGCCACTGTGCAGGAGAATCCGTATAGGTGTTCGAGTGTTCGAACCCTAATGCGTGAGAAATGGTAAGGAAATGTTGTATTTACATATCTGCCATTGTACAGGAGAATCCGTATAGGTGTTCGAGTGTTCGAACCATAATGCGTAATAAATGGTAAGGAAATGTTGTATTTACATATCTGCCACTGTGCTGGAGAATCCGTATAGGTGTTCGAGTGTTTGAACCCTAATGCGTGAGAAATGGCAAATAAATGCCGTATTTACATATCTGCCACTGTGCAGGAGAATCCGTATAGGTGTTCGAGTGTTCGAACCGTAATGCGTGAGAAATGGTAAGGAAACGTTGTATTTACATATCCGCAACTGTGCAGGAGAATCCGTATAGGTGTTCAAGTGTTCGAACCTTAATGAGTGAGAAATGGTAAGGAAATGTTGTATTTATATATCTGCCACTGTGCAGGAGAATCCGTATAGGTGTTCGAGTGTTCGAACCCTAATGCGTGAGAAATTGTAAGGAAACGTTGTATTTATATATCTGCCACTGTGCAGGAGAATCCGTATAGGTGTTCGAGTGTTCGAACCCTAATGCGTGCGAAATGGTAAGGAAACGTTGTATTTACATATCTGCCACTGTGCAGGAGAATCCATATAGGTGTTCGAGTGTTCGAACCCTAATGCGTGAGAAATGGCAAATAAATGTCGTATTTACATATCTGCCACTGTGCAGGAGAATCCGTATAGGTGTTCGAGTTTTCGAACCCTAATGCGTGAGAAATGGTAAGGAAACGTTGTATTTACATATCCGCAACTGTGCAGGAGAATCCGTATAGGTGTTCGAGTGTTCGAACCCTAATGTGTGAGAAAAGGTAAGGAAATGTTGAATTTACATATCTGCCACTGTGCAGGAGAATCCGTATAGGTGTTCGAGTGTTCGAACCCTAATGCGTGAGAAATGGTAAGGAAACGTTGTATTTACATATCTGCAACTGTGCAGGAGAATCCGTATCGGTGTTCGAGTGTTCGAACCCTAATGCGTGAGAAATGGTAAGTAAATGCCCTATTTACATATCTGCCACTGTGCAGGAGAATCCGTATAGGTGTTCAAGTGTTCGGACCCTAATGCGTGAGAAATTGTAAGGAAACATTGTATTTACATATCTGCCACTGTGCAACAGAATCCGTGTAGGTGTTCGAGTGTTCGAACCCTAATGCGTGAGAAATGGTAAGGAAACGATGTATTTACATATCTGCAACTGTGCAGGAGAATCCGTATAGGTGTTCGAGTGTTCGAACCCTAATGCGTGAGAAATTGTAAGGAAACGTTGTATTTATATATCTGCCACTGTGCAGGAGAATCCGTATAGGTGTTCGAGTGTTCGAACCCTAATGCGTGAGAAATGGTAAGGAAACGTTGTATTTACATATCTGCCACTGTGCAGGAGAATCCATATAGGTGTTCGAGTGTTCGAACCCTAATGCGTGAGAAATGGCAAATAAATGTCGTATTTACATATCTGCCACTGTACAGGAGAATCCGTATAGGTGTTCGAGTGTTCGAACCCTAATGCGTGAGAAATGGTAAGGAAACGTTGTATTTACATATCCGCAACTGTGCAGGAGAATCCGTATAGGTGTTCGAGTGTTCGAACCCTAATGTGTGAGAAAAGGTAAGGAAATGTTGAATTTACATATCTGCCACTGTGCAGGAGAATCCGTATAGGTGTTCGAGTGTTCGAACCCTAATGCGTGAGAAATGGTAAGGAAACGTTGTATTTACATATCTGCAACTGTGCAGGAGAATCCGTATCGGTGTTCGAGTGTTCGAACCCTAATGCGTGAGAAATGGTAAGTAAATGCCCTATTTACATATCTGCCACTGTGCAGGAGAATCCGTATAGGTGTTCAAGTGTTCGGACCCTAATGCGTGAGAAATTGTAAGGAAACATTGTATTTACATATCCGCAACTGTGCAGGAGAATCCGTATAGGTGTTCGAGTCTTCGAACCCTAATGCGTGAGAAATGGTAAGGAAACGTTGTATTTACATATCCGCAACTGTGCAGGAGAATCCGTATAGGTGTTCAAGTGTTCGAACCCTAATGCGTGAGAAATGGTAAGGAAATGTTGTATTTACATATCTGCCACTGTGCAGGAGAATCCGTATAGGTGTTCGAGTGTTCGAACCCCAATGCGTGAGAAATGGTAAGGAAACGATGTATTTACATATCTGCAACTGTGCAGGAGAATCCGTATAGGTGTTCGAGTGTTCGAACCCTAATGCGTGAGAAATGGTAAGTAAATGCCGTATTTACGTATCTGCCACTGTGCAGGAGAATCCGTATAGGTGTTCGAGTGTTCGAACCCTAATGCGTGAGAAATTGTAAGGAAACGTTGTATTTATATATCTGCCACTGTGCAGGAGAATCCGTATAGGTGTTCGAGTGTTCGAACCCTAATGCGTGAGAAATGGTAAGTAAATGTCGTATTTACATATCTGCCACTGTGTAGGAGAATCTGTATAGGTGTTCGAGTGTTCGAACCCTAATGCGTGAGAAATGGTAAGGAAACGTTGTATTTACATATCTGCAACTGTGCAGGAGAATCCGTATAGGTGTTCGAGTGTTCGATCCCTAATGCGTGAGAAATGGTAGGTAAATGTCGTATTTACATATCTGCCACTGTGCAGGAGAATCCGTATAGGTGTTCGACTGTTCGAACCCTAATGCGTGAGAAATTGTAAGGAAACGTTGTATTTACATATCTGCAACTGTGCAGGAGAATCCGTATAGGTGTTCGAGTGTTCGATCCCTAATGCGTGAGAAATGGTAGGTAAATGTCGTATTTACATATCTGCCACTGTGCAGGAGAATCCGTATAGGTGTTCGACTGTTCGAACCCTAATGCGTGAGAAATTGTAAGGAAACGTTGTATTTACATATCTGCCACTGTGCAGGAGAATCCGTATAGGTGTTCGAGTGTTCGAACCCTAATGCGTGAGAAATGGCAAATAAATGCCGTATTTCCATATCTGCCACCGTGCAGGAGAATCCGTATATGTGTTCGAGTGTTTGAACCCTAATGCGTGAGAAATGGTAAGTAAATGCCGTATTTACATATCTGCCACTGTGCAGGAGAATCCGTATAGGTGTTCGACTGTTCGAACCCTAATGCGTGAGAAATGGTAAGGAAACGTTGTATTTACATATCTGCCACTGTGCAGGAGAATCCGTATAGGTGTTCGAGTGTTCGAACCCTAATGCGTGAGAAATGGTAAGTAAATGTCGTATTTACATATCTGCCACTGTGCAGGAGAATCCGTATATGTGTTCGAGTGTTCGAACCCTAATGCGTGAGAAATGGTAAGGAAATGTTGTATTTACATATCTGCCACTGTGCAGGAGAATCCGTATAGGTGTTCGAGTGTTCGAACCATAATGCCTGAGAAATGGTAAGGAAACGTTGTATTTACATATCTGCC
Source organism: Camellia granthamiana (assembly GCA_036172215.1). NCBI lineage: Eukaryota > Viridiplantae > Streptophyta > Magnoliopsida > Ericales > Theaceae > Camellia > Camellia granthamiana. Next base: position 25,347 of record JAXFYN010000539.1, read on the forward strand.
ACTGTGCAGGAGAATCCGTATAGGTGTTCGAGTGTTTGAACCCTAATGCGTGAGAAATGGCAAATAAATGCCGTATTTACATATCTGCCACTGTGCAGGAGAATCCGTATAGGTGTTCGAGTGTTCGAACCCTAATGCGTGAGAAATGGTAAGGAAACGTTGTATTTACATATCCGCAACTGTGCAGGAGAATCCGTATAGGTGTTCGAGTGTTCGAACCCTAATGCGTGAGAAATGGTAAGGAAATGTTGTATTTACATATCTGCCACTGTGCAGGAGAGTCCGTATAGGTGTTCGAGTGTTCGAACCCTAATGCGTGAGAAATTGTAAGGAAACGTTGTATTTATATATCTGCCACTGTGCAGGAGAATCCGTATAGGTGTTCGAGTGTTCGAACCCTAATGCGTGAGAAATGGTAAGGAAACGTTGTATTTACATATCTGCCACTGTGCAGGAGAATCCATATAGGTGTTCGAGTGTTCGAACCCTAATGCGTGAGAAATGGCAAATAAATGTCGTATTTACATATCTGCCACTGTGCAGGAGAATCCGTATAGGTGTTCGAGTGTTCGAACCCTAATGCGTGAGAAATGGAAAGGAAACGTTGTATTTACATATCCGCAACTGTGCAGGAGAATCCGTATAGGTGTTCGAGTGTTCGAACCCTAATGTGTGAGAAAAGGTAAGGAAATGTTGAATTTACATATCTGCCACTGTGCAGGAGAATCCGTATAGGTGTTCGAGTGTTCGAACCCTAATGCGTGAGAAATGGTAAGGAAACGTTGTATTTACATATCTGCAACTGTGCAGGAGAATCCGTATCGGTGTTCGAGTGTTCGAACCCTAATGCGTGAGAAATGGTAAGTAAATGCCCTATTTACATATCTGCCACTGTGCAGGAGAATCCGTATAGGTGTTCAAGTGTTCGGACCCTAATGCGTGAGAAATTGTAAGGAAACATTGTATTTACATATCTGCCACTGTGCAACAGAATCCGTGTAAGTGTTCGAGTGTTCGAACCCTAATGCGTGAGAAATGGTAAGGAAACAATGTATTTACATATCTGCAACTGTGCAGGAGAATCCGTATCGGTGTTCGAGTGTTCGAACCCTAATGCGTGAGAAATGGTAAGTAAATGCCGTATTTACGTATCTGCCACTGTGCAGGAGAATCCGTATAGGTGTTCGAGTGTTCGAACCCTAATGCGTGAGAAATTGTAAGGAAACGTTGTATTTATATATCTGCCACTGTGCAGGAGAATCCGTATAGGTGTTCGAGTGTTCGAACCCTAATGCGTGAGAAATGGTAAGGAAATGTTGTATTTACATATCTGCCACTGTGCAGGAGAATCCGTATAGGTGTTCGAGTGTTCGAACCATAATGCTTGAGAAATGGTAAGGAAACGTTGTATTTACATATCTGCCACTGTGCAGGAGAATCCGTATAGGTGTTCGAGTGTTTGAACCCTAATGCGTGAGAAATGGCAAATAAATGCCGTATTTACATATCTGCCACTGTGCAGGAGAATCCGTATAGGTGTTCGAGTGTTCGAACCCTAATGCGTGAGAAATGGTAAGGAAACGTTGTATTTACATATCCGCAACTGTGCAGGAGAATCCGTATAGGTGTTCGAGTGTTCGAACCCTAATGTGTGAGAAATGGTAAGGAAATGTTGTATTTACATATCTGCCACTGTGCAGGAGAATCCGTATAGGTGTTCGAGTGTTCGAACCCTAATGCGTGAGAAATTGTAAGGAAACGTTGTATTTATATATCTGCCACTGTGCAGGAGAATCCGTATAGGTGTTCGAGTGTTCGAACCCTAATGTGTGAGAAATGGTAAGGAAACGTTGTATTTACATATCTGCCACTGTGCAGGAGAATCCATATAGGTGTTCGAGTGTTCGAACCCTAATGCGTGAGAAATGGCAAATAAATGTCGTATTTACATATCTGCCACTGTGCAGGAGAATCCGTATAGGTGTTCGAGTGTTCGAACCCTAATGCGTGAGAAATGGTAAGGAAACGTTGTATTTACATATCCGCAACTGTGCAGGAGAATCCGCATAGGTGTTCGAGTGTTCGAACCCTAATGTGTGAGAAAAGGTAAGGAAATGTTGAATTTAGATATCTGCCACTGTGCAGGAGAATCCGTATAGGTGTTCGAGTGTTCGAACCCTAATGCGTGAGAAATGGTAAGGAAACGTTGTATTTACATATCTGCAACTGTGCAGGAGAATCCGTATCGGTGTTCGAGTGTTCGAACCCTAATGCGTGAGAAATGGTAAGTAAATGCCCTATTTACATATCTGCCACTGTGCAGGAGAATCCGTATAGGTGTTCGAGTGTTTGAACCCTAATGCGTGAGAAATTGTAAGGAAACATTGTATTTACATATCTGCCACTGTGCAACAGAATCCGTGTAGGTGCTCGAGTGTTCGAACCCTAATGCGTGAGAAATGGTAAGGAAACGATGTATTTACATATCTGCAACTGTGCAGGAGAATCCGTATAGGTGTTCGAGTGTTCGAACCCTAATGCGTGAGAAATGGTAAGTAAATGCCGTATTTACGTATCTGCCACTGTGCAGGAGAATCCGTATAGGTGTTCGAGTGTTCGAACCCTAATGCGTGAGAAATTGTGAGGAAACGTTGTATTTATATATCTGCCACTGTGCAGGAGAATCCGTATAGGTGTTCGAGTGTTCGAACCCTAATGCGTGAGAAATGGTAAGTAAATGTCGTATTTACATATCTGCCACTGTGTAGGAGAATCTGTATAGGTGTTCGAGTGTTCGAACCCTAATGCGTGAGAAATGGTAAGGAAACGTTGTATTTACATATCTGCAACTGTGCAGGAGAATCCGTATAGGTGTTCGAGTGTTCGATCCCTAATGCGTGAGAAATGGTAGGTAAATGTCGTATTTACATATCTGCCACTGTGCAGGAGAATCCGTATAGGTGTTCGACTGTTCGAACCCTAATGCGTGAGAAATTGTAAGGAAACGTTGTATTTACATATCTGCCACTGTGCAGGAGAATCCGTATAGGTGTTCGAGTGTTCGAACCCTAATGCGTGAGAAATGGCAAATAAATGCCGTATTTCCATATCTGCCACTGTGCAGGAGAATCCGTATATGTGTTCGAGTGTTTGAACCCTAATGCGTGAGAAATGGTAAGTAAATGCCGTATTTACATATCTGCCACTGTGCAGGAGAATCCGTATAGGTGTTCGACTGTTCGAACCCTAATGCGTGAGAAATGGTAAGGAAACGTTGTATTTACATATCTGCCACTGTGCAGGAGAATCCGTATAGGTGTTCGAGTGTTCGAACCCTAATGCGTGAGAAATGGTAAGTAAATGTCGTATTTACATATCTGCCACTGTGCAGGAGAATCCGTATATGTGTTCGAGTGTTCGAACCCTAATGCGTGAGAAATGGTAAGGAAATGTTGTATTTACATATCTACCACTGTGCAGGAGAATCCGTATAGGTGTTCGAGTGTTCGAACCATAATGCCTGAGAAATGGTAAGGAAACGTTGTATTTACATATCTGCCACTGTGCAGGAGAATCCGTATAGGTGTTCGAGTGTTTGAACCCTAATGCGTGAGAAATGGCAAATAAATGCCGTATTTACATATCTGCCACTGTGCAGGAGAATCCGTATAGGTGTTCGAGTGTTCGAACCCTAATGCGTGAGAAATGGTAAGGAAACGTTGTATTTACATATCCGCAACTGTGCAGGAGAATCCGTATAGGTGTTCGAGTGTTCGAACCCTAATGCGTGAGAAATGGTAAGGAAATGTTGTATTTACATATCTGCCACTGTGCAGGAGAATCCGTATAGGTGTTCGAGTGTTCGAACCCTAATGCGTGAGAAATTGTAAGGAAACGTTCTATTTATATATCTGCCACTGTGCAGGAGAATCCGTATAGGTGTTCGAGTGTTCGAACCCTATTGCGTGAGAAATGGTAAGGAAACGTTGTATTTACATATCTGCCACTGTGCAGGAGAATCCATATAGGTGTTCGAGTGTTCGAACCCTAATGCGTGAGAAATGGCAAATAAATGTCGTATTTACATATCTGCCACTGTGCAGGAGAATCCGTATAGGTGTTCGAGTGTTCGAACCCTAATGCGTGAGAAATGGTAAGGAAACGTTGTATTTACATATCCGCAACTGTGCAGGAGAATCCGTATAGGTGTTCGAGTGTTCGAACCCTAATGTGTGAGAAAAGGTAAGGAAATGTTGAATTTACATATCTGCCACTGTGCAGGAGAATCCGTATAGGTGTTCGAGTGTTCGAACCCTAATGCGTGAGAAATGGTAAGGAAACGTTGTATTTACATATCTGCAACTGTGCAGGAGAATCCGTATCGGTGTTCGAGTGTTCGAACCCTAATGCGTGAGAAATGGTAAGTAAATGCCCTATTTACATATCTGCCACTGTGCAGGAGAATCCGTATAGGTGTTCAAGTGTTCGGACCCTAATGCGTGAGAAATTGTAAGGAAACATTGTATTTACATATCTGCCACTGTGCAACAGAATCCGTGTAGGTGTTCGAGTGTTCGAACCCTAATGCGTGAGAAATGGTAAGGAAACGATGTATTTACATATCTGCAACTGTGTAGGAGAATCCGTATAGGTGTTCGAGTGTTCGAACCCTAATGCGTGAGAAATGGTAAGTAAATGCCGTATTTACGTATCTGCCACTGTGCAGGAGAATCCGTATAGGTGTTCGAGTGTTCGAACCCTAATGCGTGAGAAATTGTAAGGAAACGTTGTATTTATATATCTGCCACTGTGCAGGAGAATCCGTATAGGTGTTCGAGTGTTCGAACCCTAATGCGTGAGAAATGGTAAGTAAATGTCGTATTTACATATCTGCCACTGTGTAGGAGAATCTGTATAGGTGTTCGAGTGTTCGAACCCTAATGCGTGAGAAATGGTAAGGAAACGTTGTATTTACATATCTGCAACTGTGCAGGAGAATCCGTATAGGTGTTCGAGTGTTCGATCCCTAATGCGTGAGAAATGGTAGGTAAATGTCGTATTTACATATCTGCCACTGTGCAGGAGAATCCGTATAGGTGTTCGACTGTTCGAACCCTAATGCGTGAGAAATTGTAAGGAAACGTTGTATTTACATATCTGCCACTGTGCAGGAGAATCCGTATAGGTGTTCGAGTGTTCGAACCCTAATGCGTGAGAAATGGCAAATAAATGCCGTATTTCCATATCTGCCACTGTGCAGGAGATTCCGTATATGTGTTCGAGTGTTTGAACCCTAATGCGTGAGAAATGGTAAGTAAATGCCGTATTTACATATCTGCCACTGTGCAGGAGAATCCGTATAGGTGTTCGACTGTTCGAACCCTAATGCGTGAGAAATGGTAAGGAAACGTTGTATTTACATATCTGCCACTGTGCAGGAGAATCCGTATAGGTGTTCGAGTGTTTGAACCCTAATGCGTGAGAAATGGTAAGTAAATGTCGTATTTACATATCTGCCACTGTGCAGGAGAATCCGTATATGTGTTCGAGTGTTCGAACCCTAATGCGTGAGAAATGGTAAGGAAATGTTGTATTTACATATCTGCCACTGTGCAGGAGAATCCGTATAGGTGTTCGAGTGTTCGAACCATAATGCCTGAGAAATGGTAAGGAAACGTTGTATTTACATATCTGCCACTGTGCAGGAGAATCCGTATAGGTGTTCGAGTGTTTGAACCCTAATGCGTGAGAAATGGTAAGTAAATGTCGTATTTACATATCTGCCACTGTGCAGGAGAATCCGTATATGTGTTCGAGTGTTCGAACCCTAATGCGTGAGAAATGGTAAGGAAATGTTGTATTTACATATCTGCCACTGTGCAGGAGAATCCGTATAGGTGTTCGAGTGTTCGAACCATAATGCCTGAGAAATGGTAAGGAAACGTTGTATTTACATATCTGCCACTGTGCAGGAGAATCCGTATAGGTGTTCGAGTGTTTGAACCCTAATGCGTGAGAAATGGCAAATAAATGCCGTATTTACATATCTGCCACTGTGCAGGAGAATCCGTATAGGTGTTCGAGTGTTCGAACCCTAATGCGTGAGAAATGGTAAGGAAACGTTGTATTTACATATCCGCAACTGTGCAGGAGAATCCGTATAGGTGTTCGAGTGTTCGAACCCTAATGCGTGAGAAATGGTAAGGAAATGTTGTATTTACATATCTGCCACTGTGCAGGAGAATCCGTATAGGTGTTCGAGTGTTCGAACCCTAATGCGTGAGAAATTGTAAGGAAACGTTCTATTTATATATCTGCCACTGTGCAGGAGAATCCGTATAGGTGTTCGAGTGTTCGAACCCTAATGCGTGAGAAATGGTAAGGAAACGTTGTATTTACATATCTGCCACTGTGCAGGAGAATCCATATAGGTGTTCGAGTGTTCGAACCCTAATGCGTGAGAAATGGCAAATAAATGTCGTATTTACATATCTGCCACTGTGCAGGAGAATCCGTATAGGTGTTCGAGTGTTCGAACCCTAATGCGTGAGAAATGGTAAGGAAACGTTGTATTTACATATCCGCAACTGTGCAGGAGAATCCGTATAGGTGTTCGAGTGTTCGAACCCTAATGTGTGAGAAAAGGTAAGGAAATGTTGAATTTACATATCTGCCACTGTGCAGGAGAATCCGTATAGGTGTTCGAGTGTTCGAACCCTAATGCGTGAGAAATGGTAAGGAAACGTTGTATTTACATATCTGCAACTGTGCAGGAGAATCCGTATCGGTGTTCGAGTGTTCGAACCCTAATGCGTGAGAAATGGTAAGTAAATGCCCTATTTACATATCTGCCACTGTGCAGGAGAATCCGTATAGGTGTTCAAGTGTTCGGACCCTAATGCGTGAGAAATTGTAAGGAAACATTGTATTTACATATCTGCCACTGTGCAACAGAATCCGTGTAGGTGTTCGAGTGTTCGAACCCTAATGCGTGAGAAATGGTAAGGAAACGATGTATTTACATATCTGCAACTGTGTAGGAGAATCCGTATAGGTGTTCGAGTGTTCGAACCCTAATGCGTGAGAAATGGTAAGTAAATGCCTAATTTACTTATCTGCCACTGTGCAGGAGAATCCGTATAGGTGTTCGAGTGTTCGAACCCTAATGCGTGAGAAATTGTAAGGAAACGTTGTATTTATATATCTGCCACTGTGCAGGAGAATCCGTATAGGTGTTCGAGTGTTCGAACCCTAATGCGTGAGAAATGGTAAGTAAATGTCGTATTTACATATCTGCCACTGTGTAGGAGAATCTGTATAGGTGTTCGAGTGTTCGAACCCTAATGCGTGAGAAATGGTAAGGAAACGTTGTATTTACATATCTGCAACTGTGCAGGAGAATCCGTATAGGTGTTCGAGTGTTCGATCCCTAATGCGTGAGAAATGGTAGGTAAATGTCGTATTTACATATCTGCCACTGTGCAGGAGAATCCGTATAGGTGTTCGACTGTTCGAACCCTAATGCGTGAGAAATTGTAAGGAAACGTTGTATTTACATATCTGCCACTGTGCAGGAGAATCCGTATAGGTGTTCGAGTGTTCGAACCCTAATGCGTGAGAAATGGCAAATAAATGCCGTATTTCCATATCTGCCACTGTGCAGGAGATTCCGTATATGTGTTCGAGTGTTTGAACCCTAATGCGTGAGAAATGGTAAGTAAATGCCGTATTTACATATCTGCCACTGTGCAGGAGAATCCGTATAGGTGTTCGACTGTTCGAACCCTAATGCGTGGGAAATGGTAAGGAAACGTTGTATTTACATATCTGCCACTGTGCAGGAGAATCCGTATAGGTGTTCGAGTGTTCGAACCCTAATGCGTGAGAAATGGTAAGTAAATGTCGTATTTACATATCTGCCACTGTGCAGGAGAATCCGTATATGTGTTCGAGTGTTCGAACCCTAATGCGTGAGAAATGGTAAGGAAATGTTGTATTTACATATCTGCCACTGTGCAGGAGAATCCGTATAGTTTTCGAGTGTTCGAACCATAATGCCTGAGAAATGGTAAGGAAACGTTGTATTTACATATCTGCCACTGTGCAGGAGAATCCGTATAGGTGTTCGAGTGTTTGAACCCTAATGCGTGAGAAATGGCAAATAAATGCCGTATTTACATATCTGCCACTGTGCAGGAGAATCCGTATAGGTGTTCGAGTGTTCGAACCCTAATGCGTGAGAAATGGTAAGGAAACGTTGTATTTACATATCCGCAACTGTGCAGGAGAATCCGTATAGGTGTTCGAGTGTTCGAACCCTAATGCGTGAGAAATGGTAAGGAAATGTCGTATTTACATATCTGCCACTGTGCAGGAGAATCCGTATAGGTGTTCGAGTGTTCGAACCCTAATGCGTGAGAAATTGTAAGGAAACGTTGTATTTATATATCTGCCACTGTGCAGGAGAATCCGTATAGGTGTTCGAGTGTTCGAACCCTAATGCGTGAGAAATGGTAAGTAAATGTCGTATTTACATATCTGCCACTGTGTAGGAGAATCTGTATATGTGTTCGAGTGTTCGAACCCTAATGCGTGAGAAATGGTAAGGAAACGTTGTATTTACATATCTGCAACTGTGCAGGAGAATCCGTATAGGTGTTCGAGTGTTCGATCCCTAATGCGTGAGAAATGGTTGGTAAATGTCGTATTTACATATCTGCCACTGTGCAGGAGAATCCGTATAGGTGTTCGACTGTTCGAACCCTAATGCGTGAGAAATTGTAAGGACACGTTGTATTTACATATCTGCCACTGTGCAGGAGAATCCGTACAGGTGTTCGAGTGTTCGAACCCTAATGCGTGAGAAATGGCAAATAAATGCCGTATTTCCATATCTGCCACTGTGCAGGAGAATCCGTATATGTGTTCGAGTGTTTGAACCCTAATGCGTGAGAAATGGTAAGTAAATGCCGTATTTACATATCTGCCACTGTGCAGGAGAATCCGTATAGGTGTTCGACTGTTCGAACCCTAATACGTGAGAAATGGTAAGGAAACGTTGTATTTACATATCTGCCACTGTGTAGGAGAATCCGTATAGGTGTTCGAGTGTTCGAACCCTAATGCGTGAGAAATGGTAAGTAAATGTCGTATTTACATATCTGCCACTGTGCAGGAGAATCCGTATAGGTGTTCGATTGTTCAAACCCTAATGCGTGAGAAATGGTAAGGAAATGTTGTATTTACATATCTGCCACTGTGCAGGAGAATCCGTATAGGTGTTTGAGTGTTCGAACCATAATGCCTGAGAAATGGTATGGAAACGTTGTATTTACATATCTGCCACTGTGCAGGAGAATCCGTATAGGTGTTCGAGTGTTTGAACCCTAATGCGTGAGAAATGGCAAATAAATGCCGTATTTACATATCTGCCACTGTGCAGGAGAATCCGTATAGGTGTTCGAGTGTTCGAACCCTAATGCGTGAGAAATGGTAAGGAAACGTTGTATTTACATGTCCGCAACTGTGCAGGGGAATCCGTATAGGTGTTCGAGTGTTCGAACCCTAATGCGTGAGAAATGGTAAGGAAATGTTGTATTTACATATCTGCCACTGTGCAGGAGAATCCGTATAGGTGTTCGAGTGTTCGAACCCTAATGCGTGAGAAATTGTAAGGAAACGTTGTATTTACATATCTGCCACTGTGCTGGAGAATCCGTGTAGGTGTTCGAGTGTTCGAACCCTAATGCGTGAGAAATGGTAAGGAAACGTTGTATTTACATATCTGCCACTGTGCAGGAGAATCCATATAGGTGTTCGAGTGTTCGAACCCTAATGCGTGAGAAATGGCAAATAAATGTCGTATTTACATATCTGCCACTGTGCAGGAGAATCCGTATAGGTGTTCGAGTGTTCGAACCCTAATGCGTGAGAAATGGTAAGGAATTGTTGTATTTACATATCCGCAACTGTGCAGGAGAATCCGTATAGGTGTTCGAGTGTTCGAACCCTAATGCGTGAGAAAAGGTAAGGAAATGTTGTATTTACATATCTGCCACTGTGCAGGAGAATCCGTATAGGTGTTCGAGTGTTCGAACCCTAATGCGTGAGAAATGGTAAGGAAACATTGTATTTACATATCTGCAACTGTACAGGAGAATCCGTATCGGTGTTCGAGTGTTCGAACCCTAATGCGTGACAAATGGTAAGTAAATGCCCTATTTACATATCTGCCACTGTGCAGGAGAATCCGTATAGGTGTTCGAGTGTTCGAACCCTAATGCGTGAGAAATGGTAAGTAAATGCCGTATTTACGTATCTGCCACTGTGCAGGAGAATCCGTATAGGTGTTCGAGTGTTCGAACCCTAATGCGTGAGAAATTGTAAGGAAACGTTGTATTTACATATCTGCCACTGTGCAGGAGAATCCGTATAGGTGTTCGAGTGTTCGAACCCTAATGCGTGAGAAATGGTAAGTAAATGTCGTATTTACATATCTGCCACTGTGTAGGAGAATCCGTATAGTTGTTCGAGTGTTCGAACCCTAATGCGTGAGAAACGGTAAGGAAACGTTGTATTTACATATCTGCCACTGTGCAGGAGAATCCGTATAGGTGTTCGAGTGTTCGAACCCTAATGCGTGAGAAATTGTAAGGAAACGTTGTATTTACATATCTGTCACTGTGCAGGAGAATCCGTGTAGGTGTTCGAGTGTTCGAACCCTAATGCGTGAGAAATGGTAAGGAAACGTTGTATTTACATATCTGCGACTGTGCAGGAGAATCCGTATACGTGTTCGAGTGTTCGAACCCAAATGCGTGAGAAATGGCAAATAAATGCCGTATTTACATATCTGCCACTGTGCAGGAGAATCCGTATAGGTGTTCGAGTGTTCGAACCCTAATGCGTGAGAAATGGTACGGAAACGTTGTATTTACATATCTGCCACTGTGCAGGAGAATCCGTATAGGTGTTCGAGTGTTCGAACCCTAATGCGTGAGAAATGGTAAGTAAATTCCGTATTTACATATCTGCCACTTTGCAGGAGAATCCGTATAGGTGTTCGAATGTTCGAACCCTAATGCGTGAGAAATGGTAAGGAAATGTTGTATTTACATATCTGCCACTGTGCAGGAGAATCCGTATATGTGTTCGAGTGTTCGAACCGTAATGCGTGAGAAATGGTAGGTAAATGTCGTATTTACATATCTGCCACTGTGCAGGAGAATCCGTATAGGTGTTCGACTGTTCGAACCCTAATGCGTGAGAAATTGTAAGGAAACGTTGTATTTACATATCTGCCACTGTGCAGGAGAATCCGTGTAGGTGTTCGAGTGTTCGAACGCTAATGCGTGAGAAATGGTAAGGAAACGTTGTATTTACAAATCTGCCACTGTGCAGGAAAATCCGTATAGGTGTTCGAGTGTTCAAACCCCAATGCGTGAGAAATGGCAAATAAATGCCGTATTTACAAATTTGCCACTGTGCAGGAGATTCCGTATAGGTGTTCGAGTGTTCGAACCCTAATGCGTGAGAAATGGTAAGGAAACCTTGTATTTACATATCTGCAACTGTGCAGGGGAATCCGTATAGGTGTTCGAGTGTTCGAACCCCAATGCGTGAGAAATGGTAAGTAAATGCCGTATATACATATCTGCCACTGTGCAGGAGAATTCGTATAGGTGTTCGAGTGTTCGAACCCTAATGCGTGAGAAATGGTAAGTAAATGTCGTATTTACATATGTGCCACTGTGCAGGAGAATCCGTATAGGTGCTCGAGTGTTCGAACCCTAATGCGTGAGAAATGGCAAATAAATGCCGTATTTACATATCTGCCACTGTGCAGGAGAATCCGTATAGGTGTTCGAGTGTTCGAACCCTAATGCGTGAGAAATGGTAAGTAAATGTCATATTTACATATCTGCCACTGTGCAGGAGAATCCGTATAGGTGTTCGAGTGTTCGACCCCTAATGCGTGAGAAATGGTAAGGAAATGTTGTATTTACATATCTGCCACTGTGCAGGAGAATCCGTATATGTGTTCGAGTGTTCGAACCCTAATGCGTGAGAAATGGTAAGTAAATGTCGTATTAACATATCTGCCACTGTGCAGGAGAATCCGTATAGGTGTTCGAGTGTTCGAACCCTAATGCGTGAGAAATGGTAAGGAAATGTTGTATTTACATATCTGCCACTGTGCAGGAGAATCCGTATATGTGTTCGAGTGTTCGAACCCTAATGCGTGAGAAATGGTAAGGAAACGTTGTATTTACATATCTGCCACTGTGCAGGAGAATCCGTATAGGTGTTCGAGTGTTCGAACCCTAATGCGTGAGAAATGGTAAGTAAATTCCGTATTTACAAATCTGCCACTGGGCAGGAGAATCCGTATAGGTGTTCGAGTGTTCGAACCCTAATGCGTGAGAAATGGTAAGGAAACGTTGTATTTGCATATCTACCACTGTGCAGGAGAATCCGTGTAGGTGTTCGAGTGTTCGAACCCTAATGCGTGAGAAATGTTAAGGAAACGTTGTATTTACATATCTGCGACTGTGCAAGAGAATCCGTATAAGTGTTCGAGTGTTCGAACCCAAATGCATGAGAAATGGCAAATAAATGCCGTATTTACAAATTTGCCACTGTGCAGGAGATTCTGTATAGGTGTTCGAGTGTTCGAACCCTAATGCGTGAGAAATGGTAAGGAAACCTTGTATTTACATATCTGCAACTGTGCAGGGGAATCCGTATAGGTGTTCGAGTGTTCGAACCCCAATGCGTGAGAAATGGTAAGTAAATGCCGTATTTACATATCTGCCACTGTGCAGGAGAATCCGTATAGGTGTTCGAGTGTTCGAACCCTAATGCGTGAGAAATGGTAAAGAAACATTGTATTTACATATCTGCAACTGTACAGGAGAATCCGTATCGGTGTTCGAGTGTTCGAACCCTAATGCGTGACAAATGGTAAGTAAATGCCCTATTTACATATCTGCCACTGTGCAGGAGAATCCGTATAGGTGTTCAAGAGTTCGAACCCTAATACGTGAGAAATTGTAAGGAAACATTGTATTTACATATCTGCCACTGTGCAGCAGAATCCGTATAGGTGTTCGAGTGTTCGAACCCTAATGCGTGAGAAATGGTAAGGAAACGATGTATTTACATATCTGCAACTGTGCAGGAGAATCCGTATAGGTGTTCGAGTGTTCGAACCCTAATGCGTGAGAAATGGTAAGTAAATGTCGTATTTACGTATCTGCCACTGTGCAGGAGAATCCGTATAGGTGTTCGAGTGTTCGAACCCTAATGCGTGAGAAATTGTAAGGAAACGTTGTATTTACATATCTGCCACTGTGCAGGAGAATCCGTATAGGTGTTCGAGTGTTCGAACCCTAATGCGTGAGAAATGGTAAGTAAATGTCGTATTTACATATCTGCCACTGTGTAGGAGAATCCGTATAGTTGTTCGAGTGTTCGAACCCTAATGCGTGAGAAACGGTAAGGAAACGTTGTATTTACATATCTGCCACTGTGCAGGAGAATCCGTATAGGTGTTCGAGTGTTCGAACCCTAATGCGTGAGAAATTGTAAGGAAACGTTGTATTTACATATCTGTCACTGTGCAGGAGAATCCGTGTAGGTGTTCGAGTGTTCGAACCCTAATGCGTGAGAAATGGTAAGGAAACGTTGTATTTACATATCTGCGACTGTGCAGGAGAATCCGTATACGTGTTCGAGTGTTCGAACCCAAATGCGTGAGAAATGGCAAATAAATGCCGTATTTACATATCTGCCACTGTGCAGGAGAATCCGTATAGGTGTTCGAGTGTTCGAACCCTAATGCGTGAGAAATGGTACGGAAACGTTGTATTTACATATCTGCCACTGTGCAGGAGAATCCGTATAGGTGTTCGAGTGTTCGAACCCTAATGCGTGAGAAATGGTAAGTAAATTCCGTATTTACATATCTGCCACTTTGCAGGAGAATCCGTATAGGTGTTCGAATGTTCGAACCCTAATGCGTGAGAAATGGTAAGGAAATGTTGTATTTACATATCTGCCACTGTGCAGGAGAATCCGTATATGTGTTCGAGTGTTCGAACCGTAATGCGTGAGAAATGGTAGGTAAATGTCGTATTTACATATCTGCCACTGTGCAGGAGAATCCGTATAGGTGTTCGACTGTTCGAACCCTAATGCGTGAGAAATTGTAAGGAAACGTTGTATTTACATATCTTCCACTGTGCAGGAGAATCCGTGTAGGTGTTCGAGTGTTCGAACGCTAATGCGTGAGAAATGGTAAGGAAACGTTGTATTTACAAATCTGCCACTGTGCAGGAAAATCCGTATAGGTGTTCGAGTGTTCAAACCCCAATGCGTGAGAAATGGCAAATAAATGCCGTATTTACAAATTTGCCACTGTGCAGGAGATTCCGTATAGGTGTTCGAGTGTTCGAACCCTAATGCGTGAGAAATGGTAAGGAAACCTTGTATTTACATATCTGCAACTGTGCAGGGGAATCCGTATAGGTGTTCGAGTGTTCGAACCCCAATGCGTGAGAAATGGTAAGTAAATGCCGTATATACATATCTGCCACTGTGCAGGAGAATCCGTATAGGTGTTCGAGTGTTCGAACCCTAATGCGTGAGAAATGGTAAGTAAATGTCGTATTTACATATGTGCCACTGTGCAGGAGAATCCGTATAGGTGCTCGAGTGTTCGAACCCTAATGCGTGAGAAATGGCAAATAAATGCCGTATTTACATATCTGCCACTGTGCAGGAGAATCCGTATAGGTGTTCGAGTGTTCGAACCCTAATGCGTGAGAAATGGTAAGTAAATGTCATATTTACATATCTGCCACTGTGCAGGAGAATCCGTATAGGTGTTCGAGTGTTCGACCCCTAATGCGTGAGAAATGGTAAGGAAACGTTGTATTTGCATATCTACCACTGTGCAGGAGAATCCGTGTAGGTGTTCGAGTGTTCGAACCCTAATGCGTGAGAAATGTTAAGGAAACGTTGTATTTACATATCTGCGACTGTGCAGGAGAATCCGTATACGTGTTCGAGTGTTCGAACCCAAATGCGTGAGAAATGGCAAATAAATGCCGTATTTACATATCTGCCACTGTGCAGGAGAATCCGTATAGGTGTTCGAGTGTTCGAACCCTAATGCGTGAGAAATGGTACGGAAACGTTGTATTTACATATCTGCCACTGTGCAGGAGAATCCGTATAGGTGTTCGAGTGTTCGAACCCTAATGCGTGAGAAATGGTAAGTAAATTCCGTATTTACATATCTGCCACTTTGCAGGAGAATCCGTATAGGTGTTCGAATGTTCGAACCCTAATGCGTGAGAAATGGTAAGGAAATGTTGTATTTACATATCTGCCACTGTGCAGGAGAATCCGTATATGTGTTCGAGTGTTCGAACCGTAATGCGTGAGAAATGGTAGGTAAATGTCGTATTTACATATCTGCCACTGTGCAGGAGAATCCGTATAGGTGTTCGACTGTTCGAACCCTAATGCGTGAGAAATTGTAAGGAAACGTTGTATTTACATATCTTCCACTGTGCAGGAGAATCCGTGTAGGTGTTCGAGTGTTCGAACGCTAATGCGTGAGAAATGGTAAGGAAACGTTGTATTTACAAATCTGCCACTGTGCAGGAAAATCCGTATAGGTGTTCGAGTGTTCAAACCCCAATGCGTGAGAAATGGCAAATAAATGCCGTATTTACAAATTTGCCACTGTGCAGGAGATTCCGTATAGGTGTTCGAGTGTTCGAACCCTAATGCGTGAGAAATGGTAAGGAAACCTTGTATTTACATATCTGCAACTGTGCAGGGGAATCCGTATAGGTGTTCGAGTGTTCGAACCCCAATGCGTGAGAAATGGTAAGTAAATGCCGTATATACATATCTGCCACTGTGCAGGAGAATCCGTATAGGTGTTCGAGTGTTCGAACCCTAATGCGTGAGAAATGGTAAGTAAATGTCGTATTTACATATGTGCCACTGTGCAGGAGAATCCGTATAGGTGCTCGAGTGTTCGAACCCTAATGCGTGAGAAATGGCAAATAAATGCCGTATTTACATATCTGCCACTGTGCAGGAGAATCCGTATAGGTGTTCGAGTGTTCGAACCCTAATGCGTGAGAAATGGTAAGTAAATGTCATATTTACATATCTGCCACTGTGCAGGAGAATCCGTATAGGTGTTCGAGTGTTCGACCCCTAATGCGTGAGAAATGGTAAGGAAACGTTGTATTTGCATATCTACCACTGTGCAGGAGAATCCGTGTAGGTGTTCGAGTGTTCGAACCCTAATGCGTGAGAAATGTTAAGGAAACGTTGTATTTACATATCTGCGACTGTGCAAGAGAATCCGTATAAGTGTTCGAGTGTTCGAACCCAAATGCATGAGAAATGGCAAATAAATGCCGTATTTACAAATTTGCCACTGTGCAGGAGATTCTGTATAGGTGTTCGAGTGTTCGAACCCTAATGCGTGAGAAATGGTAAGGAAACCTTGTATTTACATATCTGCAACTGTGCAGGGGAATCCGTATAGGTGTTCGAGTGTTCGAACCCCAATGCGTGAGAAATGGTAAGTAAATGCCGTATTTACATATCTGCCACTGTGCAGGAGAATCCGTATAGGTGTTCGAGTGTTCGAACCCTAATGCGTGAGAAATGCTAAGTAAATGTCGTATATACATATGTGCCACTGTGCAGGAGAATCCGTATAGGTGTTCGAGTGTTCGAACCCTAATGCGTGAGAAATGGCAAATAAATGTCGTATTTACATATCTGCCACTGTGCAGGAGAATCCGTATAGGTGTTCGAGTGTTCGAACCCTAATGCGTGAGAAATGGTAAGTAAATGTCGTATTTACAAATCTGCCACTGGGCAGGAGAATCCGTATAGGTGTTCGAGTGTTCGAACCCTAATGCGTGAGAAATGGTAAGGAAACGTTGTATTTGCATATCTACCACTGTGCAGGAGAATCCGTGTAGGTGTTCGAGTGTTCGAACCCTAATGCGTGAGAAATGGTAAGGAAACGTTGTATTTACATATCTGCCACTGTGCAGGAGAATCCGTATAGGTGTTCGAGTGTTCGAACCCTAATGCGTGAGAAATTGTAAGGAAACGTTGTATTTACATATCTGCCACTGTGCTGGAGAATCCGTGTTGGTGTTCGAGTGTTCGAACCCTAATGCGTGAGAAATGGTAAGGAAACGTTGTATTTACATATCTGCCACTGTGCAGGAGAATCCATATAGGTGTTCGAGTGTTCGAACCCTAATGCGTGAGAAATGGCAAATAAATGTCGTATTTACATATCTGCCACTGTGCAGGAGAATCCGTATAGGTGTTCGAGTGTTCGAACCCTAATGCGTGAGAAATGGTAAGGAATTGTTGTATTTACATATCCGCAACTGTGCAGGAGAATCCGTATAGGTGTTCGAGTGTTCGAACCCTAATGCGTGAGAAAAGGTAAGGAAAGGTTGTATTTACATATCTGCCACTGTGCAGGAGAATCCGTATAGGTGTTCGAGTGTTCGAACCCTAATGCGTGAGAAATGGTAAGGAAACGTTGTGTTTACATATCTGCCACTGTGCAGGAGAATCCGTATAGGTGTTCGAGTGTTCGAACCCTAATGCGTGAGAAATTGTAAGGAAACGTTGTATTTACCTATCTGCCACTGTGCAGGAGAATCCGTGTAGGTGTTCGAGTGTTCGAACCCTAATGCGTGAGAAATGTTAAGGAAACGTTGTATTTACATATCTGCGACTGTGCAAGAGAATCCATATACGTGTTCGAGTGTTCGAACCCAAATGCATGAGAAATGGCAAATAAATGCCGTATTTACAAATTTGCCACTGTGCAGGAGATTCTGTATAGGTGTTCGAGTGTTCGAACCCTAATGCGTGAGAAATGGTAAGGAAACCTTGTATTTACATATCTACAACTGTGCAGGGGAATCCGTATAGGTGTTCGAGTGTTCGAACCCCAATGCGTGAGAAATGGTAAGTAAATGCCGTATTTACATATCTGCCACTGTGCAGGAGAATCCGTATAGGTGTTCGAGTGTTCGAACCCTAATGCGTGAGAAATGGTAAGTAAATGTCGTATATACATATGTGCCACTGTGCAGGAGAATCCGTATAGGTGTTCGAGTGTTCGAACCCTAATGCGTGAGAAATGGCAAATAAATGCCGTATTTACATATCTGCCACTGTGCAGGAGAATCCGTATAGGTGTTCGAGTGTTCGAACCCTAATGCGTGAGAAATGGTAAGTAAATGTCGTATTTACAAATCTGCCACTGTGCAGGAGAATCCGTATAGGTGTTCGAGTGTTCGAACCCTAATGCGTGAGAAATGGTAAGGAAACGTTGTATTTGCATATCTACCACTGTGCAGGAGAATCCGTATAGGTGTTCGAGTGTTCGAACCCTAATGCGTGAGAAATGGTAAGTAAATGTCGTATTTACATATCTGCCACTGTGCAGGAGAATCCGTATAGGTGTTCGAGTGTTCGAACCCTAATGCGTGAGAAATGGTAAGTAAATGTCGTATTTACATATCTGCCACTGTGCAGGAGAATCCGTGTAGGTGTTCGAGTGTTCGAACCCTAATGCGTGAGAAATGGTAAGGAAACGTTGTATTTACATATCTGCCACTGTGCAGGAGAATCCGTATAGGTGTTCGAGTGTTCGAACCCTAATGCGTGAGAAATTGTAAGGAAACGTTGTATTTACATATCTGCCACTGTGCTGGAGAATCCGTGTTGGTGTTCGAGTGTTCGAACCCTAATGCGTGAGAAATGGTAAGGAAACGTTGTATTTACATATCTGCCACTGTGCAGGAGAATCCATATAGGTGTTCGAGTGTTCGAACCCTAATGCGTGAGAAATGGCAAATAAATGTCGTATTTACATATCTGCCACTGTGCAGGAGAATCCGTATAGGTGTTCGAGTGTTCGAACCCTAATGCGTGAGAAATGGTAAGGAATTGTTGTATTTACATATCCGCAACTGTGCAGGAGAATCCGTATAGGTGTTCGAGTGTTCGAACCCTAATGCGTGAGAAAAGGTAAGGAAATGTTGTATTTACATATCTGCCACTGTGCAGGAGAATCCGTATAGGTGTTCGAGTGTTCGAACCCTAATGCGTGAGAAATGGTAAGGAAACGTTGTGTTTACATATCTGCCACTGTGCAGGAGAATCCGTATAGGTGTTCGAGTGTTCGAACCCTAATGCGTGAGAAATTGTAAGGAAACGTTGTATTTACCTATCTGCCACTGTGCAGGAGAATCCGTGTAGGTGTTCGAGTGTTCGAACCCTAATGCGTGAGAAATGTTAAGGAAACGTTGTATTTACATATCTGCGACTGTGCAAGAGAATCCGTATACGTGTTCGAGTGTTCGAACCCAAATGCATGAGAAATGGCAAATAAATGCCGTATTTACAAAATTGCCACTGTGCAGGAGATTCTGTATAGGTGTTCGAGTGTTCGAACCCTAATGCGCGAGAAATGGTAAGGAAACCTTGTATTTACATATCTGCAACTGTGCAGGGGAATCCGTATAGGTGTTCGAGTGTTCGAACCCCAATGCGTGAGAAATGGTAAGTAAATGCCGTATTTACATATCTGCCACTGTGCAGGAGAATCCGTATAGGTGTTCGAGTGTTCGAACCCTAATGCGTGAGAAATGGTAAGTAAATGTCGTATATACATATGTGCCACTGTGCAGGAGAATCCGTATAGGTGTTCGAGTGTTCGAACCCTAATGCGTGAGAAATGGCAAATAAATGCCGTATTTACATATCTGCCACTGTGCAGGAGAATCCGTATAGGTGTTCGAGTGTTCGAACCCTAATGCGTGAGAAATGGTAAGGAAACGTTGTATTTGCATATCTACCACTGTGCAGGAGAATCCGTATAGGTGTTCGAGTGTTCGAACCCTAATGCGTGAGAAATGGTAAGTAAATGTCGTATTTACATATCTGCCACTGTGCAGGAGAATCCGTATAGGTATTCGAGTGTTCGAACCCTAATGCGTGAGAAATGGTAAGTAAATGTCGTATTTACATATCTGCCACTGTGCAGGAGAATCCGTGTAGGTGTTCGAGTGTTCGAACCCTAATGCGTGAGAAATGGTAAGGAAACGTTGTATTTACATATCTGCCACTGTGCAGGAGAATCCGTATAGGTGTTCGAGTGTTCGAACCCTAATGCGTGAGAAATTGTAAGGAAACGTTGTATTTACATATCTGCCACTGTGCTGGAGAATCCGTGTTGGTGTTCGAGTGTTCGAACCCTAATGCGTGAGAAATGGTAAGGAAACGTTGTATTTACATATCTGCCACTGTGCAGGAGAATCCATATAGGTGTTCGAGTGTTCGAACCCTAATGCGTGAGAAATGGCAAATAAATGTCGTATTTACATATCTGCCACTGTGCAGGAGAATCCGTATAGGTGTTCGAGTGTTCGAACCCTAATGCGTGAGAAATGGTAAGGAATTGTTGTATTTACATATCCGCAACTGTGCAGGAGAATCCGTATAGGTGTTCGAGTGTTCGAACCCTAATGCGTGAGAAAAGGTAAGGAAATGTTGTATTTACATATCTGCCACTGTGCAGGAGAATCCGTATAGGTGTTCGAGTGTTCGAACCCTAATGCGTGAGAAATGGTAAGGAAACGTTGTGTTTACATATCTGCCACTGTGCAGGAGAATCCGTATAGGTGTTCGAGTGTTCGAACCCTAATGCGTGAGAAATTGTAAGGAAACGTTGTATTTACCTATCTGCCACTGTGCAGGAGAATCCGTGTAGGTGTTCGAGTGTTCGAACCCTAATGCGTGAGAAATGTTAAGGAAACGTTGTATTTACATATCTGCGACTGTGCAAGAGAATCCGTATACGTGTTCGAGTGTTCGAACCCAAATGCATGAGAAATGGCAAATAAATGCCGTATTTACAAATTTGCCACTGTGCAGGAGATTCTGTATAGGTGTTCGAGTGTTCGAACCCTAATGCGTGAGAAATGGTAAGGAAACCTTGTATTTACATATCTGCAACTGTGCAGGGGAATCCGTATAGGTGTTCGAGTGTTCGAACCCCAATGCGTGAGAAATGGTAAGTAAATGCCGTATTTACATATCTGCCACTGTGCAGGAGAATCCGTATAGGTGTTCGAGTGTTCGAACCCTAATGCGTGAGAAATGGTAAGGAAACGTTGTGTTTACATATCTGCCACTGTGCAGGAGAATCCGTATAGGTGTTCGAGTGTTCGAACCCTAATGCGTGAGAAATTGTAAGGAAACGTTGTATTTACCTATCTGCCACTGTGCAGGAGAATCCGTGTAGGTGTTCGAGTGTTCGAACCCTAATGCGTGAGAAATGTTAAGGAAACGTTGTATTTACATATCTGCGACTGTGCAAGAGAATCCGTATACGTGTTCGAGTGTTCGAACCCAAATGCATGAGAAATGGCAAATAAATGCCGTATTTACAAATTTGCCACTGTGCAGGAGATTCTGTATAGGTGTTCGAGTGTTCGAACCCTAATGCGTGAGAAATGGTAAGGAAACCTTGTATTTACATATCTGCAACTGTGCAGGGGAATCCGTATAGGTGTTCGAGTGTTCGAACCCCAATGCGTGAGAAATGGTAAGTAAATGCCGTATTTACATATCTGCCACTGTGCAGGAGAATCCGTATAGGTGTTCGAGTGTTCGAACCCTAATGCGTGAGAAATGGTAAGGAAACGTTGTGTTTACATATCTGCCACTGTGCAGGAGAATCCGTATAGGTGTTCGAGTGTTCGAACCCTAATGCGTGAGAAATTGTAAGGAAACGTTGTATTTACCTATCTGCCACTGTGCAGGAGAATCCGTGTAGGTGTTCGAGTGTTCGAACCCTAATGCGTGAGAAATGTTAAGGAAACGTTGTATTTACATATCTGCGACTGTGCAAGAGAATCCGTATACGTGTTCGAGTGTTCGAACCCAAATGCATGAGAAATGGCAAATAAATGCCGTATTTACAAATTTGCCACTGTGCAGGAGATTCTGTATAGGTGTTCGAGTGTTCGAACCCTAATGCGTGAGAAATGGTAAGGAAACCTTGTATTTACATATCTGCAACTGTGCAGGGGAATCCGTATAGGTGTTCGAGTGTTCGAACCCCAATGCGTGAGAAATGGTAAGTAAATGCCGTATTTACATATCTGCCACTGTGCAGGAGAATCCGTATAGGTGTTCGAGTGTTCGAACCCTAATGCGTGAGAAATGGTAAGTAAATGTCGTATATACATATGTGCCACTGTGCAGGAGAATCCGTATAGGTGTTCGAGTGTTCGAACCCTAATGCGTGAGAAATGGCAAATAAATGCCGTATTTACATATCTGCCACTGTGCAGGAGAATCCGTATAGGTGTTCGAGTGTTCGAACCCTAATGCGTGAGAAATGGTAAGTAAATGTCGTATTTACAAATCTGCCACTGTGCAGGAGAATCCGTATAGGTGTTCGAGTGTTCGAACCCTAATGCGTGAGAAATGGTAAGGAAACGTTGTATTTGCATATCTACCACTGTGCAGGAGAATCCGTATCGGTGTTCGAGTGTTCGAACCCTAATGCGTGAGAAATGGTAAGTAAATGTTGTATTTACATATCCGCAACTGTGCAGGAGAATCCGTATAGGTGTTCGAGTGTTCGAACCCTAATGCGTGAGAAAAGGTAAGGAAATGTTGTATTTACATATCTGCCACTGTGCAGGAGAATCCGTATAGGTGTTCGAGTGTTCGAACCCTAATGCGTGAGAAATGGTAAGGAAACATTGTATTTACATATCTGCAACTGTGCAGGAGAATCCGTATCGGTGTTCGAGTGTTCGAACCCTAATGCGTGAGAAATGGTAAGTAAATGCCCTACTTACATATCTGCCACTGTGCAGGAGAATCCGTATAGGTGTTCAAGTGTTCGAACCCTAATGCGTGAGAAATTGTAAGGAAACATTGTATTTACATATCTGCCACTGTGCAACAGAATCCGGATAGGTGTTCGAGTGTTCGAACCCTAATGCGTGAGAAATGGTAAGGAAACGATGTATTTACATATCTGCAACTGTGCAGGAGAATCCGTATAGGTGTTCGAGTGTTCGAACCCTAATGCGTGAGAAATGGTAAGTAAATGCCGTATTTACGTATCTGCCACTGTGCAGGAGAATCCGTATAGGTGTTCGAGTGTTCGAACCCTAATGCGTGAGAAATTGTAAGGAAACGTTGTATTTACATATCTGCCACTGTGCGAGAGAATCCGTATAGGTGTTCGAGTGTTCGAACCCTAATGCGTGAGAAATGGTAAGTAAATGTCGTATTTACATATCTGCCACGGTGTAGGAGAATCCGTATAGGTGTTCGAGTGTTCGAACCCTAATGCGTGAGAAATGGTAAGGAAACGTTGTGTTTACATATCTGCCACTGCGCAGGAGAATCCGTATAGGTGTTCGAGTGTTCGAACCCTAATGCGTGAGAAATTGTAAGGAAACGTTGTATTTACCTATCTGCCACTGTGCAGGAGAATCCGTGTAGGTGTTCGAGTGTTCGAACCCTAATGCGTGAGAAATGGTAAGGAAACGTTGTATTTACATATCTGCGACTGTGCAAGAGAATCCGTATACGTGTTCGAGTGTTCGAACCCAAATGCATGAGAAATGGCAAATAAATGCCGTATTTACATATCTGCCACTGTGCAGGAGAATCCGTATAGGTGTTCAAGTGTTCGAACCCTAATGCGTGAGAAATGGTAAGGAAACGTTGTATTTACATATCTGCCACTGTGCAGGAGAATCCGTATAGGTGTTCTAGTGTTCGAACCCTAATGCGTGAGAAATGGTAAGTAAATTCCGTATTTACATATCTGCCACTGTGCAGGAGAATCCGTATAGGTGTTCGAATGTTCGAACCCTAATGCGTGAGAAATGGTAAGGAAATGTTGTATTTACATATCTGCCACTGTGCAGGAGAATCCGTATATGTGTTCGAGTGTTCGAACCCTAATGCGTGAGAAATGGTAAGTAAATGTCGTATTTACATATCTGCCACTGTGCAGGATAATCCGTGTAGGTGTTCGAGTGTTCGAACCCTAATGCGTGAGAAATGGTTAGGAAATGTTGTATTTAGATATCTGCCACGGTGCAGGAGAATCCGTATAGGTGTTCGAGTGTTCGAACCCTAATGCGTGAGAAATGGTAAGTAAATGTCGTATTTACATATCTGCCACTGTGCAGGAGAATCCGTATAGGTGTTCGAGTGTTCGAACACTAATGCGTGAGAAATGGTAAGGAAATGTTGTATTTACATATCTGCCACTGTGCAGGAGAATCCGTATATGTGTTCGAGTGTTCGAACCCTAATCCGTGAGAAATGGTAAGTAAATGTCGTATGAACATATCTGCCACTGTGCAGGAGAATCCGTATAGGTGTTCGAGTGTTCGAACCCTAATGCGTGAGAAATGGTAAGGAAACGTTGTATTTACATATCCGCAACTGTGCAGGAGAATCCGTATATGTGTTCGAGTGTTCGAACCATAATGCGTGAGAAATGGTAAGGAAATGTCGTATTTACATATCTGCCACTGTACAGGAGAATCCGTATAGGTGTTCGAGTGTTCGAACCCTAAT
>JAXFYN010000539.1:50245-187048 GCA_036172215.1 Camellia granthamiana
GCAGATATATAAATACGGCGTTTACTTACCATTTCTCACGCATTACGCTTCGAACACTCGAACACCTATACGGATTCTCCTGCACAGTGGCAGATACGTAAATACGGCGTTTACTTACCATTTCTCACGCATTACGGTTCGAACACTCGAACACCTATACGGATTCTCCTGCACAGCGGCAGATATGTAAATACGGCGTTTACTTACCATTTCTCACGCATTGGGGTTCGAACACTCGAACACCTATACGGATTCTCCTGCACGGTGGCAGATATGTAAATACGACGTTTACTTACCATTTCTCATGCATTAGGGTACGGACACTCAAACACCTATACGGATTCTCCTGTACAGTGGCAGATATGTAAATACGGCGTTTACTTACCATTTCTCACGCATTAGGGTTCGAACACTCGAACACCTACACGGATTCTCCTGCACAGTGGCAGATATGTAAATACGGCGTTTCTTACCATTTCTCACGCATTACGCTTCGAACACTCGAACACCTATACGGATTCTCCTGCACAGTGGCAGATATGTAAATACGGCGTTTACTTACCATTTCTCATGCATTAGGGTTCGAACACTCGAACACCTATACGGATTCTCCTGCACAGTGGCAGATATGTAAATACGGCGTTTACTTACCATTTCTCATGCATTAGGGTTCGAACACTCGAACACCTATACGGATTCTCCTGCACAGTGGCAGATATGTAAATACGGCGTTTACTTACCATTTCTCATGCATTACGGTTGGAATACACGAACACCTATACGGATTCTCCTGCACAATGGCATATATGTAAATACGACGTTTACTTACCATTTCTCATGCATTAGGGTTCGAACACTCGAGCACCTATACGGATTCTCCTGCACAGTGGCAGATATGTAAATACGGCGTTTACTTACCATTTCTCATGCATTAGGTTTCGAACACTCGAACACCTATATGGATTCTCCTGCACAGTGGCAGATATGTAAATACGGCGTTTACTTACCATTTCTCATGCATTACGGTTGGAATACACGAACACCTATACGGATTCTCCTGCACAATGGCATATATGTAAATACGATGTTTACTTACCATTTCTCATGCATTAGGGTTCGAACACACGAACACCTATACGTATTCTACTGCACAGTGGCAGATATGTAAATACGGCGTTTACTTACCATTTCTCACGCATTACGGTTCGAACACTCGAACACCTATACGGATTCTCCTGGACAGTGGCAGATATGTAAATACGGCGTTTACTTACCATTTCTCACGCATTACGGTTCGAACACTCGAACACCTATACGGATTCTCCTGCACAGTTGCAGATATGTAAATACGGCGTTTACTTACCATTTCTCACGCATTACGGTTCGAACACTCGAACACCTATACGGATTCTCCTGCACAGTTGCAGATATGTAAATACGGCGTTTACTTACCATTTCTCACGCATTACGCTTCGAACACTCGAACACCTATACGGATTCTCCTGCACAGTGGCAGATATGTAAAGACGGCGTTTACTTACCATTTCTCATGCATTAGGGTTCGAACACTCGAACACCTATACGGATTCTCCTGCACAGTGGCAGATATGTAAATACGGCGTTTACTTACCATTTCTCATGCATTAGGGTTCGAACAATCGAACACCTATACGGATTCTCCTGCACAGTGGCAGATATGTAAATACGGCGTTTACTTACCATTTCTCATGCATTAGGGTTCGAACACTCGAACACCTATACGGATTCTCCTGCACAGTGGCAGATATGTAAATACGGCGTTTACTTACCATTTCTCATGCATTAGGGTTCGAACACTCGAACACCTATACGGATTCTCCTGCACAGTGGCAGATATGTAAATACGGCGTTTACTTACCATTTCTCATGCATTAGGGTTCGAACACTCGAACACCTATACGGATTCTCCTGCACAGTGGCAGATATGTAAATACGGCGTTTACTTACCATTTCTCATGCATTAGGGTTCGAACACTCGAGCACCTATACGGATTCTCCTGCACAGTGGCAGATATGTAAATACGGCGTTTACTTACCATTTCTCATGCATTACGGTTGGAATACACGAACACCTATACGGATTCTCCTGCACAATGGCATATATGTAAATACGATGTTTACTTACCATTTCTCATGCATTAGGGTTCGAACACACGAACACCTATACGTATTCTACTGCACAGTGGCAGATATGTAAATACGGCGTTTACTTACCATTTCTCACGCATTACGGTTCGAACACTCGAACACCTATACGGATTCTCCTGGACAGTGGCAGATATGTAAATACGGCGTTTACTTACCATTTCTCACGCATTACGGTTCGAACACTCGAACACCTATACGGATTCTCCTGCACAGTTGCAGATATGTAAATACGGCGTTTACTTACCATTTCTCACGCATTACGCTTCGAACACTCGAACACCTATACGGATTCTCCTGCACAGTGGCAGATACGTAAATACGGCGTTTACTTACCATTTCTCACGCATTACGCTTCGAACACTCGAACACCTATACGGATTCTCCTGCACAGTGGCAGATAAGTAAATACGGCGTTTACTTACCATTTCTCACGCATTACTCTTCGAACGCTCGAACACCTATACGGATTCTCCTGCACAGTGGCAGATACGTAAATACGGCGTTTACTTACCATTTCTCACGCATTACGGTTCGAACTCTCGAACACCTATACGGATTCTCCTGCACAGTGGCAGATATGTAAATACGGCGTTTACTTACCATTTCTCACGCATTGGGGTTCGAACATTCGAACACCTATACGGATTCTCCTGCACGGTGGCAGATATGTAAATACGACGTTTACTTACCATTTCTCATGCATTAGGGTACGAACACTCAAACACCTATACGGATTCTCCTGTACAGTGGCAGATATGTAAATACGGCGTTTACTTACCATTTCTCACGCATTAGGGTTCGAACACTCGGACACCTACACGGATTCTCCTGCACAGTGGCAGATATGTAAATACGGCGTTTACTTACCATTTCTCATGCATTAGGGTTCGAACACTCGAACACCTATACGGATTCTCCTGCACAGTGGCAGATATGTAAATACGGCGTTTACTTACCATTTCTCATGCATTAGGGTTCGAACACTCGAACACCTATACGGATTCTCCTGCACAGTGGCAGATATGTAAATACGGCGTTTACTTACCATTTCTCATGCATTACGGTTGGAATACACGAACACCTATATGGATTCTCCTGCACAATGGCATATATGTAAATACGACGTTTACTTACCATTTCTCATGCATTAGGGTTCGAACACACGAACACCTATACGTATTCTACTGCACAGTGGCAGATATGTAAATACGGCGTTTACTTACCATTTCTCACGCATTACGGTTCGAACACTCGAACACCTATACGGATTCTCCTGTACAGTGGCAGATATGTAAATACGGCGTTTACTTACCATTTCTCACGCATTACGGTTCGAACACTCGAACACCTATACGGATTCTCCTGCACAGTTGCAGATATGTAAATACGGCGTTTACTTACCATTTCTCACGCATTACGCTTCGAACACTCTAACACCTATACGGATTCTCCTGCACAGTGGCAGATATGTAAATACGGCGTTTCTTACCATTTCTCACGCATTACGCTTCGAACACTCGAACACCTATACGGATTCTCTTGCACAGTGGCAGATATGTAAATACGGCGTTTACTTACCATTTCTCACGGATTAGGGTTCGAACACACAAACACCTATACGGATTCTCCTGTACAGTGGCAGATATGTAAATACGGCGTTTACTTACCATTTCTCACGCATTACGGTTCGAACAATCGAACACCTATACGGATTCTCTTCCACAGTGGCAGATATGTAAATACGGCATTTACTTACCATTTCTCACGCATTAGGGTTCGAACACATGAACACCTGTACGGATTCTCCTGTACAGTGGCAGATATGTAAATACGGCGTTTACTTTCCATTTCTCACGCATTACAGTTCGAACACTCGAACACCTATACAGATTCTCCTGCACAGTGGCAGATATGTAAATACGGCGTTTACTTACCATTTCTCACGCATTACGCTTCGAACAATCGAACACCTATACGAATTCTCCTGCACAATGGCAGATATGTAAATACGGCGTTTCTTACAATTTCTCACGCATTACGCTTCGAACACTCGAACACCTATACGGATTCTCCTGCACAGTGGCAGATATGTAAATATGGCGTTTACTTACCATTTCTCACGCATTACGCTTCGAACACTCGAACACCTATACGGATTCTCCTGCACAATGGCAGATATGTAAATACGGCGTTTACTTACAATTTCTCACGCATTACGCTTCGAACACTCGAACACCTATACGGATTCTCCTGCACAGTGGCTGATACGTAAATACGGCGTTTACTTACCATTTCTCACGCATTAGGGTTCGAAGACTCGAACACCTATACGGATTCTCCTGCACAGTGGCAGATATGTAAATACGGCGTTTACTTACCATTTCTCACGCATTTGGGTTAGAACACTCGAACACCTATACGGATTCTCCTGCACAGTGGCAGATATGTAAATACGGCGTTTACTTACCATTTCTCACGCATTACGCTTCGAACACTCGAACACCTATACGGATTCTCCTGCACAGTGGCAGATACGTAAATACGACGTTTACTTACCATTTCTCACGCATTACGGTTCGAACAC
Source organism: Camellia granthamiana (assembly GCA_036172215.1). Lineage (NCBI taxonomy): Eukaryota > Viridiplantae > Streptophyta > Magnoliopsida > Ericales > Theaceae > Camellia > Camellia granthamiana. Next base: position 55,017 of record JAXFYN010000539.1, read on the forward strand.
TCGAACACCTATACGGATTCTCCTGCACAGTGGCAGATATGTAAATACGGCATTTACTTACCATTTCTCACGCATTGGGGTTCGAACACTCGAACACCTATACGGATTCTCCTTCACGGTGGCAGATATGTAAATACGGCGTTTACTTACCATTTCTCACGCATTACGCTTCGAACACTCGAACACCTATACGGATTCTCCTGCACAGTGGCTGATACGTAAATACGGCGTTTACTTACCATTTCTCACGCATTAGGGTTCGAAGACTCGAACACCTATACGGATTCTCCTGCACAGTGGCAGATATGTAAATACGGCGTTTACTTACCATTTCTCACGCATTTGGGTTGGAACACTCGAACACCTATACGGATTCTCCTGCACAGTGGCAGATATATAAATACGGCGTTTACTTACCATTTCTCACGCATTACGCTTCGAACACTCGAACACCTATACGGATTCTCCTGCACAGTGGCAGATACGTAAATACGGCGTTTACTTACCATTTCTCACGCATTACGGTTCGAACACTCGAACACCTATACGGATTCTCCTGCACAGCGGCAGATATGTAAATACGGCGTTTACTTACCATTTCTCACGCATTGGGGTTCGAACACTCGAACACCTATACGGATTCTCCTGCACGGTGGCAGATATGTAAATACGACGTTTACTTACCATTTCTCATGCATTAGGGTACGGACACTCAAACACCTATACGGATTCTCCTGTACAGTGGCAGATATGTAAATACGGCGTTTACTTACCATTTCTCACGCATTAGGGTTCGAACACTCGAACACCTACACGGATTCTCCTGCACAGTGGCAGATATGTAAATACGACGTTTACTTACCATTTCTCTTGCATTAGGGTTCGAACACTCGAGCACCTATACGGATTCTCCTGCACAGTGGCAGATATGTAAATACGGCGTTTACTTACCATTTCTCATGCATTAGGGTTCGAACACTCGAACACCTATACGGATTCTCCTGCACAGTGGCAGATATGTAAATACGGCGTTTACTTACCATTTCTCATGCATTAGGGTTCGAACACTCGAACACCTATACGGATTCTCCTGCACAGTGGCAGATATGTAAATACGGCGTTTACTTACCATTTCTCACGCATTACGGTTGGAATACACGAACACCTATACGGATTCTCCTGCACAATGGCATATATGTAAATACGACGTTTACTTACCATTTCTCATGCATTAGGGTTCGAACACACGAACACCTATACGTATTCTACTGCACAGTGGCAGATATGTAAATACGGCGTTTACTTACCATTTCTCACGCATTACGGTTCGAACACTCGAACACCTATACGGATTCTCCTGGACAGTGGCAGATATGTAAATACGGCGTTTACTTACCATTTCTCACGCATTACGGTTCGAACACTCGAACACCTATACGGATTCTCCTGCACAGTTGCAGATATGTAAATACGGCGTTTACTTACCATTTCTCACGCATTACGCTTCGAACACTCGAACACCTATACGGATTCTCCTGCACAGTGGCAGATACGTAAATACGGCGTTTACTTACCATTTCTCACGCATTACGCTTCGAACACTCGAACACCTATACGGATTCTCCTGCACAGTGGCAGATATGTAAATACGGCGTTTACTTACCATTTCTCACGCATTACTCTTCGAACGCTCGAACACCTATACGGATTCTCCTGCACAGTGGCAGATACGTAAATACGGCGTTTACTTACCATTTCTCACGCATTACGGTTCGAACTCTCGAACACCTATACGGATTCTCCTGCACAGTGGCAGATATGTAAATACGGCGTTTACTTACCATTTCTCACGCATTGGGGTTCGAACACTCGAACACCTATACGGATTCTCCTGCACGGTGGCAGATATGTAAATACGACGTTTACTTACCATTTCTCATGCATTAGGGTACGAACACTCAAACACCTATACGGATTCTCCTGTACAGTGGCAGATATGTAAATACGGCGTTTACTTACCATTTCTCACGCATTAGGGTTCGAACACTCGGACACCTACACGGATTCTCCTGCACAGTGGCAGATATGTAAATACGGCGTTTACTTACCATTTCTCATGCATTAGGGTTCGAACACTCGAACACCTATACGGATTCTCCTGCACAGTGGCAGATATGGAAATACGGCGTTTACTTACCATTTCTCATGCATTAGGGTTCGAACACTCGAACACCTATACGGATTCTCCTGCACAGTGGCAGATATGTAAATACGGCGTTTACTTACCATTTCTCATGCATTACGGTTGGAATACACGAACACCTATATGGATTCTCCTGCACAATGGCATATATGTAAATACGACGTTTACTTACCATTTCTCATGCATTAGGGTTCGAACACACGAACACCTATACGTATTCTGCTGCACAGTGGCAGATATGTAAATACGGCGTTTACTTACCATTTCTCACGCATTACGGTTCGAACACTCGAACACCTATACGGATTCTCCTGTACAGTGGCAGATATGTAAATACGGCGTTTACTTACCATTTCTCACGCATTACGGTTCGAACACTCGAACACCTATACGGATTCTCCTGCACAGTGGCAGATACGTAAATACGGCGTTTACTTACCATTTCTCACGCATTACGGTTCGAACACTCGAACACCTATACGGATTCTCCTGCACAGCGGCAGATATGTAAATACGGCGTTTACTTACCATTTCTCACGCATTGGGGTTCGAACACTCGAACACCTATACGGATTCTCCTGCACGGTGGCAGATATGTAAATACGACGTTTACTTACCATTTCTCATGCATTAGGGTACGGACACTCAAACACCTATACGGATTCTCCTGTACAGTGGCAGATATGTAAATACGGCGTTTACTTACCATTTCTCACGCATTAGGGTTCGAACACTCGAACACCTACACGGATTCTCCTGCACAGTGGCAGATATGTAAATACGACGTTTACTTACCATTTCTCTTGCATTAGGGTTCGAACACTCGAGCACCTATACGGATTCTCCTGCACAGTGGCAGATATGTAAATACGGCGTTTACTTACCATTTCTCATGCATTAGGGTTCGAACACTCGAACACCTATACGGATTCTCCTGCACAGTGGCAGATATGTAAATACGGCGTTTACTTACCATTTCTCATGCATTAGGGTTCGAACACTCGAACACCTATACGGATTCTCCTGCACAGTGGCAGATATGTAAATACGGCGTTTACTTACCATTTCTCACGCATTACGGTTGGAATACACGAACACCTATACGGATTCTCCTGCACAATGGCATATATGTAAATACGACGTTTACTTACCATTTCTCATGCATTAGGGTTCGAACACACGAACACCTATACGTATTCTACTGCACAGTGGCAGATATGTAAATACGGCGTTTACTTACCATTTCTCACGCATTACGGTTCGAACACTCGAACACCTATACGGATTCTCCTGGACAGTGGCAGATATGTAAATACGGCGTTTACTTACCATTTCTCACGCATTACGGTTCGAACACTCGAACACCTATACGGATTCTCCTGCACAGTTGCAGATATGTAAATACGGCGTTTACTTACCATTTCTCACGCATTACGCTTCGAACACTCGAACACCTATACGGATTCTCCTGCACAGTGGCAGATACGTAAATACGGCGTTTACTTACCATTTCTCACGCATTACGCTTCGAACACTCGAACACCTATACGGATTCTCCTGCACAGTGGCAGATATGTAAATACGGCGTTTACTTACCATTTCTCACGCATTACTCTTCGAACGCTCGAACACCTATACGGATTCTCCTGCACAGTGGCAGATACGTAAATACGGCGTTTACTTACCATTTCTCACGCATTACGGTTCGAACTCTCGAACACCTATACGGATTCTCCTGCACAGTGGCAGATATGTAAATACGGCGTTTACTTACCATTTCTCACGCATTGGGGTTCGAACACTCGAACACCTATACGGATTCTCCTGCACGGTGGCAGATATGTAAATACGACGTTTACTTACCATTTCTCATGCATTAGGGTACGAACACTCAAACACCTATACGGATTCTCCTGTACAGTGGCAGATATGTAAATACGGCGTTTACTTACCATTTCTCACGCATTAGGGTTCGAACACTCGGACACCTACACGGATTCTCCTGCACAGTGGCAGATATGTAAATACGGCGTTTACTTACCATTTCTCATGCATTAGGGTTCGAACACTCGAACACCTATACGGATTCTCCTGCACAGTGGCAGATATGGAAATACGGCGTTTACTTACCATTTCTCATGCATTAGGGTTCGAACACTCGAACACCTATACGGATTCTCCTGCACAGTGGCAGATATGTAAATACGGCGTTTACTTACCATTTCTCATGCATTACGGTTGGAATACACGAACACCTATATGGATTCTCCTGCACAATGGCATATATGTAAATACGACGTTTACTTACCATTTCTCATGCATTAGGGTTCGAACACACGAACACCTATACGTATTCTGCTGCACAGTGGCAGATATGTAAATACGGCGTTTACTTACCATTTCTCACGCATTACGGTTCGAACACTCGAACACCTATACGGATTCTCCTGTACAGTGGCAGATATGTAAATACGGCGTTTACTTACCATTTCTCACGCATTACGGTTCGAACACTCGAACACCTATACGGATTCTCCTGCACAGTTGCAGATATGTAAATACGGCGTTTACTTACCATTTCTCACGCATTACGCTTCGAACACTCTAACACCTATACGGATTCTCCTGCACAGTGGCAGATATGTAAATACGGCGTTTCTTACCATTTCTCACGCATTACGCTTCGAACACTCGAACACCTATACGGATTCTCTTGCACAGTGGCAGATATGTAAATACGGCGTTTACTTACCATTTCTCACGGATTACGGTTCGAACACACAAACACCTATACGGATTCTCCTGTACAGTGGCAGATATGTAAATACGGCGTTTACTTACCATTTCTCACGCATTACGGTTCGAACAATCGAACACCTATACGGATTCTCTTCCACAGTGGCAGATATGTAAATACGGCATTTACTTACCATTTCTCACGCATTAGGGTTCGAACACATGAACACCTGTACGGATTCTCCTGTACAGTGGCAGATATGTAAATACGGCGTTTACTTTCCATTTCTCACGCATTACAGTTCGAACACTCGAACACCTATACGGATTCTCCTGCACAGTGGCAGATATGTAAATACGGCGTTTACTTACCATTTCTCACGCATTACGCTTCGAACAATCGAACACCTATACGAATTCTCCTGCACAATGGCAGATATGTAAATACGGCGTTTCTTACCATTTCTCACGCATTACGCTTCGAACACTCGAACACCTATACGGATTCTCCTGCACAGTGGCAGATATGTAAATATGGCGTTTACTTACCATTTCTCACGCATTACGCTTCGAACACTCGAACACCTATACGGATTCTCCTACACAATGGCAGATATGTAAATACGGCGTTTACTTCCAATTTCTCACGCATTACGCTACGAACACTCGAACACCTATACGGATTCTCCTGCACAGTGGCTGATACGTAAATACGGCGTTTACTTACCATTTCTCACGCATTAGGGTTCGAAGACTCGAACACCTATACGGATTCTCCTGCACAGTGGCAGATATGTAAATACGGCGTTTACTTACCATTTCTCACGCATTTCGGTTGGAACACTCGAACACCTATACGGATTCTCCTGCACAGTGGCAGATATGTAAATACGGCGTTTACTTACCATTTCTCACGCATTACGCTTCGAACACTCGAACACCTATACGGATTCTCCTGCACAGTGGCAGATACGTAAATACGACGTTTACTTACCATTTCTCACGCATTACGGTTCGAACACTCGAACACCTATACGGATTCTCCTGCACAGTGGCAGATATGTAAATACGGCGTTTACTTACCATTTCTCACGCATTGGGGTTCGAACACTCGAACACCTATACGGATTCTCCTTCACGGTGGCAGATATGTAAATACGGCGTTTACTTACCATTTCTCACGCATTACGCTTCGAACACTCGAACACCTATACGGATTCTCCTGCACAGTGGCTGATACGTAAATACGGCGTTTACTTACCATTTCTCACGCATTAGGGTTCAAAGACTCGAACACCTATACGGATTCTCCTACACAGTGGCAGATATGTAAATACGGCGTTTACTTACCATTTCTCACGCATTTGGGTTGGAACACTCGAACACCTATACGGATTCTCCTGCACAGTGGCAGATATATAAATACGGCGTTTACTTACCATTTCTCACGCATTACGCTTCGAACACTCGAACACCTATACGGATTCTCCTGCACAGTGGCAGATACGTAAATACGGCGTTTACTTACCATTTCTCACGCATTACGGTTCGAACACTCGAACACCTATACGGATTCTCCTGCACAGCGGCAGATATGTAAATACGGCGTTTACTTACCATTTCTCACGCATTGGGGTTCGAACACTCGAACACCTATACGGATTCTCCTGCACGGTGGCAGATATGTAAATACGACGTTTACTTACCATTTCTCATGCATTAGGGTACGGACACTCAAACACCTATACGGATTCTCCTGTACAGTGGCAGATATGTAAATACGGCGTTTACTTACCATTTCTCACGCATTAGGGTTCGAACACTCGAACACCTACACGGATTCTCCTGCACAGTGGCAGATATGTAAATACGACGTTTACTTACCATTTCTCTTGCATTAGGGTTCGAACACTCGAGCACCTATACGGATTCTCCTGCACAGTGGCAGATATGTAAATACGGCGTTTACTTACCATTTCTCATGCATTAGGGTTCGAACACTCGAACACCTATACGGATTCTCCTGCACAGTGGCAGATATGTAAATACGGCGTTTACTTACCATTTCTCATGCATTAGGGTTCGAACACTCGAACACCTATACGGATTCTCCTGCACAGTGGCAGATATGTAAATACGACGTTTACTTACCATTTCTCATGCATTACGGTTGGAATACAGGAACACCTATACGGATTCTCCTGCACAATGGCATATATGTAAATACGACGTTTACTTACCATTTCTCATGCATTAGGGTTCGAACACTCGAGCACCTATACGGATTCTCCTGCACAGTGGCAGATATGTAAATACGGCGTTTACTTACCATTTCTCATGCATTAGGTTTCGAACACTCGAACACCTATACGGATTCTCCTGCACAGTGGCAGATATGTAAATACGGCGTTTACTTACCATTTCTCATGCATTACGGTTGGAATACACGAACACCTATACGGATTCTCCTGCACAATGGCATATATGTAAATACGACGTTTACTTACCATTTCTCATGCATTAGGGTTCGAACACACGAACACCTATACGTATTCTACTGCACAGTGGCAGATATGTAAATACGGCGTTTACTTACCATTTCTCACGCATTACGGTTCGAACACTCGAACACCTATACGGATTCTCCTGGACAGTGGCAGATATGTAAATACGGCGTTTACTTACCATTTCTCACGCATTACGGTTCGAACACTCGAACACCTATACGGATTCTCCTGCACAGTGGCAGATATGTAAATACGGCGTTTACTTACCATTTCTCATGCATTAGGGTTCGAACACTCGAACACTTATACGGATTCTCCTGCACAGTGGCAGATATGTAAATACGGCGTTTACTTACCATTTCTCATGCATTACGGTTGGAATACACGAACACCTATACGGATTCTCCTGCACAATGGCATATATGTAAATACGACGTTTACTTACCATTTCTCATGCATTAGGGTTCGAACACACGAACACCTATACGTATTCTACTGCACAGTGGCAGATATGTAAATACGGCGTTTACTTACCATTTCTCACGCATTACGGTTCGAACACTCGAACACCTATACGGATTCTCCTGGACAGTGGCAGATATGTAAATACGGCGTTTACTTACCATTTCTCACGCATTACGGTTCGAACACTCGAACACCTATACGGATTCTCCTGCACAGTTGCAGATATGTAAATACGGCGTTTACTTACCATTTCTCACGCATTACGGTTCGAACACTCGAACACCTATACGGATTCTCCTGCACAGTTGCAGATATGTAAATACGGTGTTTACTTACCATTTCTCACGCATTACGGTTCGAACACTCGAACACCTGTACGGATTCTCCTGCACAGTTGCAGATATGTAAATACGGCGTTTACTTACCATTTCTCACGCATTACGGTTCGAACACTCGAACACCTATACGGATTCTCCTGCACAGTTGCAGATATGTAAATACGGCGTTTACTTACCATTTCTCACGCATTACGCTTCGAACACTCGAACACCTATACAGATTCTCCTGCACAGTGGCAGATACGTAAATACGGCGTTTACTTACCATTTCTCACGCATTACGGTTCGAACACTCGAACACCTATACGGATTCTCCTGCACAGCGGCAGATATGTAAATACGGCGTTTACTTACCATTTCTCACGCATTGGGGTTCGAACACTCGAACACCTATACGGATTCTCCTGCACGGTGGCAGATATGTAAATACGACGTTTACTTACCATTTCTCATGCATTAGGGTACGGACACTCAAACACCTATACGGATTCTCCTGTACAGTGGCAGATATGTAAATACGGCGTTTACTTACCATTTCTCACGCATTAGGGTTCGAACACTCGAACACCTACACGGATTCTCCTGCACAGTGGCAGATATGTAAATACGACGTTTACTTACCATTTCTCATGCATTAGGGTTCGAACACTCGAGCACCTATACGGATTCTCCTGCACAGTGGCAGATATGTAAATACGGCGTTTACTTACCATTTCTCATGCATTAGGGTTCGAACACTCGAACACCTATACGGATTCTCCTGCACAGTGGCAGATATGTAAATACGGCGTTTACTTACCATTTCTCATGCATTAGGGTTCGAACACTCGAACACCTATACGGATTCTCCTGCACAGTGGCAGATATATAAATACGGCGTTTACTTACCATTTCTCATGCATTACGGTTGGAATACAGGAACACCTATACGGATTCTCCTGCACAATGGCATATATGTAAATACGACGTTTACTTACCATTTCTCATGCATTAGGGTTCGAACACTCGAGCACCTATACGGATTCTCCTGCACAGTGGCAGATATGTAAATACGGCGTTTACTTACCATTTCTCATGCATTAGGTTTCGAACACTCGAACACCTATACGGATTCTCCTGCACAGTGGCAGATATGTAAATACGGCGTTTACTTACCATTTCTCATGCATTACGGTTGGAATACACGAACACCTATACGGATTCTCCTGCACAATGGCATATATGTAAATACGACGTTTACTTACCATTTCTCATGCATTAGGGTTCGAACACACGAACACCTATACGTATTCTACTGCACAGTGGCAGATATGTAAATACGGCGTTTACTTACCATTTCTCACGCATTACGGTTCGAACACTCGAACACCTATACGGATTCTCCTGGACAGTGGCAGATATGTAAATACGGCGTTTACTTACCATTTCTCACGCATTACGGTTCGAACACTCGAACACCTATACGGATTCTCCTGCACAGTTGCAGATATGTAAATACGGCGTTTACTTACCATTTCTCACGCATTACGGTTCGAACACTCGAACACCTATACGGATTCTCCTGCACAGTTGCAGATATGTAAATACGGCGTTTACTGACCATTTCTCACGCATTACGCTTCGAACACTCGAACACCTATACGGATTCTCCTGCACAGTGGCAGATATGTAAATACGGCGTTTAGTTACCATTTCTCATGCATTAGGGTTCGAACACTCGAACACCTATACGGATTCTCCTGCACAGTGGCAGATATGTAAATACGGCGTTTACTTACCATTTCTCATGCATTACGGTTGGAATACACGAACACCTATACGGATTCTCCTGCACAATGGCATATATGTAAATACGACGTTTACTTACCATTTCTCATGCATTAGGGTTCGAACACACGAACACCTATACGTATTCTACTGCACAGTGGCAGATATGTAAATACGGCGTTTACTTACCATTTCTCACGCATTACGGTTCGAACACTCGAACACCTATACGGATTCTCCTGCACAGTTGCAGATATGTAAATACGACGTTTACTTACCATTTCTCATGCATTAGGGTACGAACACTCAAACACCTATACGGATTCTCCTGTACAGTGGCAGATATGTAAATACGGCGTTTACTTACCATTTCTCACGCATTAGGGTTCGAACACTCGGACACCTACACGGATTCTCCTGCACAGTGGCAGATATGTAAATACGGCGTTTACTTACCATTTCTCATGCATTAGGGTTCGAACACTCGAACACCTATACGGATTCTCCTGCACAGTGGCAGATATGTAAATACGGCGTTTACTTACCATTTCTCATGCATTAGGGTTCGAACACTCGAACACCTATACGGATTCTCCTGCACAGTGGCAGATATGTAAATACGGCGTTTACTTACCATTTCTCATGCATTACGGTTGGAATACACGAACACCTATACGGATTCTCCTGCACAATGGCATATATGTAAATACGACGTTTACTTACCATTTCTCATGCATTAGGGTTCGAACACACGAACACCTATACGTATTCTACTGCACAGTGGCAGATATGTAAATACGGCGTTTACTTACCATTTCTCACGCATTACGGTTCGAACACTCGAACACCTATACGGATTCTCCTGTACAGTGGCAGATATGTAAATACGGCGTTTACTTACCATTTCTCACGCATTACGGTTCGAACACTCGAACACCTATACGGATTCTCCTGCACAGTTGCAGATATGTAAATACGGCGTTTACTTACCATTTCTCACGCATTACGCTTCGAACACTCTAACGCCTATACGGATTCTCCTGCACAGTGGCAGATATGTAAATACGGCGTTTCTTACCATTTCTCACGCATTACGCTTCGAACACTCGAACACCTATACGGATTCTCTTGCACAGTGGCAGATATGTAAATACGGCGTTTACTTACCATTTCTCACGGATTAGGGTTCGAACACACAAACACCTATACGGATTCTCCTGTACAGTGGCAGATTTGTAAATACGGCGTTTACTTACCATTTCTCACGCATTACGGTTCGAACACTCGAACACCTATACGGATTCTCCTGCACAGTGGCAGATATGCAAATACGACGTTTACTTACCATTTCTCACGCATTACGCTTCGAACACTCGAACACCTATACGGATTCTCCTGCACAGTGGCAGATATGTAAATACGGCGTTTCTTTCCATTTCTCACGCATTACGCTTCGAACACTCGAACACCCATACGGATTCTCTTGCACAGTGGCAGATATGTAAATACGGCGTTTACTTACCATTTCTCACGCATTACGGTTCGAACACTTGAACACCTATACGGATTCTCCTGCACAGTGGCAGATATGTAAATACGACGTTTACTTACCATTTCTCACGCATTACGCTTCGAACACTCGAACACCTATACGGATTCTCTTGCACAGTGGCAAATATGTAAATACGGCGTTTACTTACCATTTCTCACGCATTAGGGTTCGAACACACGAACACCTATACGGATTCTCCTGTACAGTGGCAGATATGTAAATACGGCGTTTACTTACCATTTCTCACGCATTACGGTTCGAACACCCGAACACCTACACGGATTCTCCTGCACAGTGGCAGATATGTAAATACGGCGTTTACTTACCATTTCTCACGCATTACGCTTCGAACACTCGAACACCTATACGGATTCTCATGCACAGTGGCAGATATGTAAATACGGCGTTTCTTACCATTTCTCACGCATTACGCTTCGAACACTCGAACACCTATACCGATTCTCCTGCACAGTGGCAGATATGTAAATACGGCGTTTCTTTCCATTTCTCACGCATTAGGGTTCGAACACACGAACACCTATACGGATTCTCCTGTACAGTGGCAGATATGTAAATACGGCGTTTACTTACCATTTCTCACGCATTACGGTTCGAACACCCGAACACCTACACGGATTCTCCTGCACAGTGGCAGATATGTAAATACGGCGTTTACTTACCATTTCTCACGCATTACGCTTCGAACACTCGAACACCTATACGGATTCTCATGCACAGTGGCAGATATGTAAATACGGCGTTTCTTACCATTTCTCACGCATTACGCTTCGAACACTCGAACACCTATACCGATTCTCCTGCACAGTGGCAGATTACGTAAATACGGCGTTTTACTTACCATTTCTCACGCATTACGCTTCGAACACTCGAACGCCTATACGGATTCTCCTGCACAGTGGCAGATACGTAAATACGGCGTTTACTTACCATTTCTCACACATTACGCTTCGAACACTCGAACGCCTATACGGATTCTCCTGCACAGCGGCAGATAGGTAAATACGGCGTTTACTTACCATTTCTCACGCATTACGCTTCGAACACTCGAACACCTATACGGATTCTCCTGCACAGTGGCAGATATGTAAAATACGGCGTTTTACTTACCATTTCTCACGCATTACGCTTCGAACACTCGAACACCTATACGGATTCTCATGCACAGTGGCAGATATGTAAATACGGCGTTTCTTACCATTTCTCACGCATTACGCTTCGAACACTCGAACACCTATACGGATTCTCCTGCACAGTGGCAGATACGTAAATACGGCGTTTACTTACCATTTCTCACGCATTACGCTTCGAACACTCGAACACCTATACGGATTCTCCTGCACAGTGGCAAATATGTAAATACGGCGTTTACTTACCATTTCTCACGCATTACGCTTCGAACGCTCGAACACCTATACGGATTCTCCTGCACAGCGGCAGATAGGTAAATACGGCGTTTACTTACCATTTCTCACGCATTACGCTTCGAACACTCGAACACCTATACCGATTCTCCTGCACAGTGGCAGATATGTAAATACGGCGTTTCTTTCCATTTCTCACGCATTAGGGTTCGAACACACGAACACCTATACGGATTCTCCTGTACAGTGGCAGATATGTAAATACGGCGTTTACTTACCATTTCTCACGCATTACGGTTCGAACACCCGAACACCTACACGGATTCTCCTGCACAGTGGCAGATATGTAAATACGGCGTTTACTTACCATTTCTCACGCATTACGCTTCGAACACTCGAACACCTATACGGATTCTCATGCACAGTGGCAGATATGTAAATACGGCGTTTCTTACCATTTCTCACGCATTACGCTTCGAACACTCGAACACCTATACCGATTCTCCTGCACAGTGGCAGATACGTAAATACGGCGTTTACTTACCATTTCTCACGCATTACGCTTCGAACACTCGAACGCCTATACGGATTCTCCTGCACAGCGGCAGATAGGTAAATACGGCGTTTACTTACCATTTCTCACGCATTACGCTTCGAACACTCGAACACCTATACGGATTCTCCTGCACAGTGGCAGATATGTAAATACGGCGTTTTACTTACCATTTCTCACGCATTACGCTTCGAACACTCGAACACCTATACGGATTCTCATGCACAGTGGCAGATATGTAAATACGGCGTTTCTTACCATTTCTCACGCATTACGCTTCGAACACTCGAACACCTATACGGATTCTCCTGCACAGTGGCAGATACGTAAATACGGCGTTTACTTACCATTTCTCACGCATTACGCTTCGAACACTCGAACACCTATACGGATTCTCCTGCACAGTGGCAAATATGTAAATACGGCGTTTACTTACCATTTCTCACGCATTACGCTTCGAACGCTCGAACACCTATACGGATTCTCCTGCACAGCGGCAGATAGGTAAATACGGCGTTTACTTACCATTTCTCACGCATTACGCTTCGAACACTCGAACACCTATACGGATTCTCCTGCACAGTGGCAAATATGTAAATACGGCGTTTACTTACCATTTCTCACGCATTACGCTTCGAACGCTCGAACACCTATACGGATTCTCCTGCACAGCGGCAGATAGGTAAATACGGCGTTTACTTACCATTTCTCACGCATTACGGTTCGAACACTCGAACACCTATACGGATTCTCCTGCACAGTGGCAGATATGTAAATACGGTGTTTACTTACCATTTCTCACGCATTAGGGTTCGAACACTCGAACACCTATATGGATTCTCCTGCACAGTGGCAGATATGTAAATACGACGTTTACTTACCATTTCTCTTGCATTAGGGTTCGAACACTCAAACACCTATACGGATTCTCCTGTACAGTGGCAGATATGTAAATACGGCGTTTACTTACCATTTCTCACGCATTAGGGTTCGAACACTCGAACACCTACACGGATTCTCCTGCACAGTGGCAGATATGTAAATACGACGTTTGCTTACCATTTCTCATGCATTAGGGTTCGAACACTCGAGCACCTATACGGATTCTCCTGCACAGTGGCAGATATGTAAATACGGCGTTTACTTACCATTTCTCATGCAGTAGTGTTCGAACACTCGAACACCTATACGGATTCTCCTGCACAGTTACAGATATGTAAATACGGCGTTTACTTACCATTTCTCATGCATTACGGTTGGAATACACGAACACCTATACGGATTCTCCTGCACAATGGCATATATGTAAATACGACGTTTACTTACCATTTCTCATGCATTAGGGTTCGAACACACGAACACCTATACGTATTCTACTGCACAGTGGCAGATATGTAAATACGGCGTTTACTTACCATTTCTCACGCATTACGGTTCGAACACTCGAACACCTATACGGATTCTCCTGCACAGTTGCAGATATGTAAATACGGCGTTTACTTACCATTTCTCACGCATTACGGTTCGAACACTCGAACACCTATACGGATTCTCCTACACAGTGGCAGATATGTAAATACGGCGTTTACTTACCATTTCTCACGCATTACGCTTCGAACACTCGAACACCTATACGTATTCTCCTGCACAGTGGCAGATATGTAAATACGGCGTTTCTTACCATTTCCCACGCATTACGCTTCGAACACTCGAACACCTATACGGATTCTCTTGCACAGTGGCAGATATGTAAATACGGCGTTTACTTACCATTTCTCACGGATTAGGGTTCGAACACACGAACACCTATACGGATTCTCCTGTACAGTGGCAGATATGTAAATACGGCGTTTACTTACCATTTCTCACGCATTACGGTTCGAACACTCGAACACCTATACGGATTCTCCTACACAGTGGCAGATATGTAAATACGGCGTTTACTTACCATTGCTCACGCATTACGCTTCGAACACTCGAACACCTATACGGATTCTCCTGCACAGTGGCAGATATGTAAATACGGCGTTTCTTACCATTTCTCACGCATTACGCTTCGAACACTCGAACACCCATACGGATTTTCTTGCACAGTGGCAGATATGTAAATACGGCGTTTACTTACCATTTCTCACGCATTACGGTTCGAACACTCGAACAACTATACGGATTCTCCTGCTCAGTGGCAGATATGTAAATACGGCGTTTACTTACCATTTCTCACGCATTACGCTTCGAACACTCGAACACCTATACGGATTCTCTTGCACAGTGGCAAATATGTAAATACGGCGTTTACTTACCATTTCTCACGCATTAGGGTTCGAACACAAGAACACCTATACGGATTCTCCTGTACAGTGGCAGATATGCAAATACGGCGTTTACTTACCATTTCTCACGCATTACGGTTCGAACACCCGAACACCTACACGGATTCTCCTGCACAGTGGCAGATATGTAAATACGGCGTTTACTTACCATTTCTCACGCATTACGCTTCGAACACTCGAACACCTATACGGATTCTCATGCATAGTGGCAGATATGTAAATACGGCGTTTCTTACCATTTCTCACGCATTACGCTTCGAACACTCGAACACCTCTACGGATTCTCCTGCACAGCGGCAGATACGTAAATACGGCGTTTACTTACCATTTCTCACGCATTACGCTTCGAAAACTCGAACACCTATACGGATTCTCCTGCACAGTGGCAGATATGTAAATACGTCGTTTACTTACCATTTCACACGCATTACGCTTCGAACGCTCGAACACCTATACGGATTCTCCTGCACAGCGGCAGATAGGTAAATACGGCGTTTACTTACCATTTCTCACGCATTACGCTTCGAACACTCGAACACCTATACGGATTCTCCTGCACAGTGGCAGATACGTAAATACGGCATTTACTTACCATTTCTCACGCATTACGGTTCGAACACTCGAACACCTATACGGATTCTCCTGCACAGTGGCAGATATGTAAATACGGTGTTTGCTTACCATTTCTCACGCATTAGGATTCGAACACTCGAACACCTATACGGATTCTCCTGCACAGTGGCAGATATGTAAATACGACGTTTACTTACCATTTCTCATGCATTAGGGTTCGAACACTCAAACACCTATACGGATTCTCCTGTACAGTGGCAGATATGTAAATACGGCGTTTACTTACCATTTCTCACGCATTAGGGTTCGAACACTCGAACACCTATACGGATTCTCCTGCACAGTGGCAGATACGTAAATACGGCGTTTACTTACCATTTCTCACGCATTACGCTTCGAAAACTCGAACACCTATACGGATTCTCCTGCACAGTGGCAGATATGTAAATACGGCGTTTACTTACCATTTCTCACGCATTACGCTTCGAACGCTCGAACACCTATACGGATTCTCCTGCACAGCGGCAGATAGGTAAATACGGCATTTACTTACCATTTCTCACGCATTACGCTTCGAACACTCGAACACCTATACGGATTCTCCTGCACAGTGGCAGATACGTAAATACGGCATTTACTTACCATTTCTCACGCATTACGGTTCGAACACTCGAACACCTATACGGATTCTCCTGCACAATGGCAGATATGTAAATACGGTGTTTGCTTACCATTTCTCACGCATTAGGATTCGAACACTCGAACACCTATACGGATTCTCCTGCACAGTGGCAGATATGTAAATACGACGTTTACTTACCATTTCTCATGCATTAGGGTTCGAACACTCAAACACCTATACGGATTCTCCTGTACAGTGGCAGATATGTAAATACGGCGTTTACTTACCATTTCTCACGCATTAGGGTTCGAACACTCGAACACCTACATGGATTCTCCTGCACAGTGGCAAATATGTAAATACGACGTTTGCTTACCATTTCTCATGCATTAGGGTTCGAACACTCGAGCACCTATACGGATTCTCCTGCACAGTGGCAGATATGTAAATACGGCGTTCACTTACCATTTCTCATGCATTAGTGTTCGAACACTCGAACACCTATACGGATTCTCCTGCACAGTGGCAGATATGTAAATACGGCGTTTACTTACCATTTCTCATGCATTACGATTCGAATACTCGAACACATATACGGATTCTCCTACACAGTGGCATATATGTAAATACGACATTTACTTACCATTTCTCCTGCATTTGGGTTCGAACACACGAACCCCTATACGTATTCTACTGCACAGTGGCAGATATGCTAATACGGCGTTTACTTACCATTTCTCACGCATTACGGTTCGAACACTCGAACACCTATACGGATTCTCTTGCACAGTGGCAGATATGTAAATACGGCGTTTACTTACCATTTCTCACGCATTAGGGTTCGGACAGACGAACACCTATACGGATTCTCCTGTACAGTGGCAGATATGTAAATACGGCGTTTACTTACCATTTCCCACGCATTACGGTTCGAACACTCGAACACCTATACGGATTCTCCTGCACAGTGGCAGATATGTAAATACGGCGTTTTCTTACCAATTCTCACGCATTAGGGGTTCGAACACTCGAACACCTATACGGATTCTCCCTGCACAGTGGCAGATATGTAAATACGACGTTTACTTACCATTTCTCACGCATTGGGGTTCGAACACACGACCGCCTATACGGATTCTCCTGGACAGTGGCAGATATGTAAATACGGCGTTTACTTACCATTTCTCACGCATTACGGTTCGAACACTCGAACACCTATACGGATTCTCCCGCACAGTGGCATGATATGTAAATACGGCGTTTACTTACCATTTCTCACGCATTACGCTTCGAAACACTCGAACACCTATACGGATTCTCCTGCACAGTGGCAGATATGTAAATACGGCGTTTCTTACCATTTCTCACGCATTACGCTTCGAACACTCGAACACCTATACGGATTCTCCTGCACAGTGGCAGATACGTAAATACGGCGTTTACTTACCATTTCTTACGCATTAGGGTTCGAACACTCGAACACCTATACGGATTCTCCTGCACAGTGGCAGATATGTAAATACGGCGTTTACTTACCATTTCTCACGCATTACGCTTCGAACACTCGAACACCTATACGGATTCTCCTGCACAGCGGCAGATATGTAAATACGGCGTTTACTTACCATTTCTCACGCATTACGCTTCGAACACTCGAACACCTATACGGATTCTCCTGCACAGTGGCATATACGTAAATACGGCATTTACTTACCATTTCTCACGCATTACAGTTCGAACACTCGAACACCTATACGGATTCTCCTGCACAGTGGCAGATATGTTAATACAGCGTTTACTTACCATTTCTCACGCATTAGGGTTCGAACACTCGAACACCTATACAGATTCTCCTGCACAGTGGCAGATATGTAAATACGACGTTTACTTACCATTTCTCAGGCATTAGGGTTCGGACACTCAAACACCTATACGGATTCTCCTGTACAGTGGCAGATATGTAAATACGGCGTTTACTTACCATTCCTCACGCATTAGGGTTCGAACACTCGAACACCTACACGGATTCTCCTGCACAGTGGCAGATATGTAAATACGACGTTTACTTACCATTTCTCATGCATTAGGGTTCGAACACTCGAGCACCCATACGGATTCTACTGCACAGTGGCAGATATGTAAATACGGCATTTACTTACCATTTCTCATGCATTAGGGTTCGAACACTCCAACACCTATACGGATTCTCCAGCACAGTGGCAGATATGTAAATACGGCGTTTCTTACCATTTCTCACGCATTACGCTTCGAACAGTCGAACACCTATACGGATTCTCCTGCACAGTGGCAGATATGTAAATACGGCATTTACTTACCATTTCTCATGCATTAGGGTTCGAACACTCCAACACCTATACGGATTCTCCAGCACAGTGGCAGATATGTAAATACGGCGTTTACTTACCATTTCTCACGCATTACGCTTCGAACACTCGAACACCTATACGGATTCTCCTGCACAGTGGCAGATACGTAAATACGGCGTTTACTTATCATTTCTCACGCATTAGGGTTCGAACACTCGAACACCTATACGGATTCTCCTGCACAGTGGCAGATATGTAAATATGGCGTTTACTTACCATTTCTCACGCATTACGCTTCGAACACTCGAACACCTATACGGATTCTCCTGCACAGCGGCAGATATGTAATTGCGGCGTTTACTTACCATTTCTCACGCATTACGCTTCGAACACTCGAACACCTATACGGATTCTCCTGCACAGTGGCAGATACGTAAATACGGCGTTTACTTACCATTTCTCATGCATTACGGTTCGAACACTCGAACACCTATACGGATTCTCCTGCACAGTGGCAGATATGTAAATACGGCGTTTACTTACCATTTCTCATGCATTAGGGTTCGAACACTCAAACACCTTTACGGATTCTCCTATACAGTGGCAGATATGTAAATACGGCGTTTACTTACCATTTCTCACGCATTAGGGTTCGATCAGTCGAACACCTACACGGATTCTCCTGCACAGTGGCAGATATGTAAATACGACGTTTACTTACCATTTCTCATGCAATAGGGTTCGAACACTCGAGCACCTATACGGATTCTCCTGCACAGTGGCAGATATGTAAATACGGCGTTTACTTACCATTTCTCACGCATTACGCTTCGAACACTCGAACACCTATACGGATTCTCCTGCACAGTGGCAGATATGTAAATACGGCGTTTCTTACCATTTCTCACGCATTACGCTTCGAACACCCGAACATCTATACGGATTCTCCTGCACAGTGGCAGATACGTAAATACGGCGTTTACTTACCATTTCTCACGCATTAGGGTTCGAACACTCGAACACCTATACGGATTCTCCTGCACAGTGGCAGATATGTAAATATGGCGTTTACTTACCATTTCCCACGCATTACGGTTCGAACACTCGAACACCTATACGGATTCTCCTGCACAGTGGCAGATATGTAAATATGGCGTTTACTTACCATTTCTCACGCATTAGGGTTCGAACACTCGAACACCTATACGGATTCTCTTGCACAGTGGCAGATATGTAAATACGGCCTTTACTTACCATTTCTCACGCATTAGGGTTCGAACACACGAACACCTATACGGATTCTTCTGTACAGTGGCAGATATGTAAATACGGCGTTTACCTACCATTTCTCACGCATTACGGTTCGAACACTCGAACACCTATACGGATTCTCCTGCACAGTGGCAGATATGTAAATACGGCGTTTACTTACCATTTCTCACGCATTACGCTTCGAACACTCGAACACCTCTACGGATTCTCCTGCACAGTGGCAGATACGTAAATACGGCGTTTACTTACCATTTCTCACGCATTACGCTTCGAAAACTCGAACACCTATACGGATTCTCTTGCACAGTGGCAGATATGTAAATACGGCGTTTACTTACCATTTCTCACGGATTAGGGTTCGAACACACGAACACCTATACGGATTCTCCTGTACAGTGGCAGATATGTAAATACGGCGTTTACTTACCATTTCTCACGCATTACGGTTCGAACACTCGAACACCTATACGGATTCTCCTGCACAGTGGCAGATATGTAAATACGGCGTTTACTTACCATTTCTCACGCATTACGCTTCGAACACTCGAACACCTATACGGATTCTCCTGCACAGTGGCAGATATGTAAATACGGCGTTTCTTACCATTTCTCACGCATTACGCTTCGAACACTCGAACACCCATACTGATTCTCTTGCACAGTGGCAGATATGTAAATTCGACGTTTACTTACCATTTCTCACGCATTACGGTTCGAACACTCGAACACCTATACGGATTCTCCTGCACAGTGGCAGATATGTAAATACGGCGTTTACTTACCATTTCTCACGCATTACGCTTCGAACACTCGAACACCTATACGGATTCTCCTGCACAGTGGCAGATATGTAAATACGGCGTTTCTTACCATTTCTCACGCATTACGCTTCGAACACTCGAACACCTATACGGATTCTCCTGCACAGTGGCAGATACGTAAATACGGCGTTTACTTACCATTTCTCACGCATTAGGGTTCGAACACTCGAACACCTATACGGATTCTCCTGCACAGTGGCAGATATGTAAATATGGCGTTTACTTACCATTTCTCACGCATTAGGGTTCGAACACTCGAACACCTATACGGATTCTCCTGCAAAGTGGCAGATATGTAAATATGGCGTTTACTTACCATTTCTCACGCATTAGGGTTCGAACACTCGAACACCTATACGGATTCTCTTGCACAGTGGCAGACATGTAAATACGGCCTTTAATTACCATATCTCACGCATTAGGGTTCGAACACACGAACACCTATACGGATTCTCCTGTACAGTGGCAGATATGTAAATACGGCGTTTACCTACCATTTCTCACGCATTACGGTTCGAACACTCGAACACCTATACGGATTCTCCTGCACAGTGGCAGATATGTAAATACGGCGTTTACTTACCATTTCTCACGCATTACGCTTCAAACACTCGAACACCTATACGGATTCTCCTGCACAGTGGCAGATATGTAAATATGGCGTTTACTTACCATTTCTCACGCATTACGGTTCGAACACTCGAACACCGATACGGATTCTCCTGCACAGTGGCAGATATGTAAATACGGCGTTTCTTACCATTTCTCACGCATTACGCTTCGAACACTCGAACACCCATACGGATTCTCGTGCACAGTGGCAGATATGTAAATACGGCGTTTACTTACCATTTCTCACGCATTACGGTTCGAACACTCGAACACCTATACGGATCTCCTGCACAGTGGCAGATATGTAAATACGGCGTTTACTTACCATTTCTCACGCATTAGGGTTCGAACACACGAACGCCTATACGGATTCTCCTGTACAGTGGCAAATATGTAAATACGGCGTTTACTTACCATTTCTCACGCATTAGGGTTCGAACACACGAACGCCTATACGGATTCTCCTCTACAGTGGCAGATATGTAAATACGGCGTTTACTTACCATTTCTCACGCATTAGGGTTCGAACACACGAACGCCTATACGGATTCTCCTGTACAGTGGCACATATGTAAATACGGCGTTTACTTACCATTTCTCACGCATTAGGGTTCGAACACACGAACGCCTATACGGATTCTCCTGTACAGTGGCAGATATGTAAATACGGCGTTTACTTACCATTTCTCACGCATTACGGTTCGAACACTCGAACACCTATACGGATTCTCCCGCACAGTGGCAGATATGTAAATACGGCGTTTACTTACCATTTCTCACGCATTACGCTTCGAACACTCGAACACCTATACGGATTCTCCTGCACAGTGGCAGATATGTAAATAAGGCGTTTACTTACCATTTCTCACGCATTACGCTTCAAACACACGAACACCTATACGGATTCTCCTGCACAGTGGCAGATATGTAAATACGGCGTTTCTTACCATTTCTCACGCATTACGCTTCGAACACTCGAACACCCATACGGATTCTCGTGCACAGTGGCAGATATGTAAATACGGCGTTTACTTCCCATTTCTCACGCATTACGGTTCGAACACTCGAACACCTATACGGATCTCCTGCACAGTGGCAGATATGTAAATACGGCGTTTACTTACCATTTCTCACGCATTAGGGTTCGAACACACGAACGCCTATACGGATTCTCCTGTACAGTGGCAAATATGTAAATACGGCGTTTACTTACCATTTCTCACGCATTAGGGTTCGAACACACGAACGCCTATACGGATTCTCCTCTACAGTGGCAGATATGTAAATACGGCGTTTACTTACCATTTCTCACGCATTAGGGTTCGAACACACGAACGCCTATACGGATTCTCCTGTACAGTGGCACATATGTAAATACGGCGTTTACTTACCATTTCTCACGCATTAGGGTTCGAACACACGAACGCCTATACGGATTCTTCTGTACAGTGGCAGATATGTAAATACGGCGTTTACTTACCATTTCTCACGCATTACGGTTCGAACACTCGAACACCTATACGGATTCTCCCGCACAGTGGCAGATATGTAAATACGGCGTTTACTTACCATTTCTCACGCATTACGCTTCGAACACTCGAACACCTATACGGATTCTCCTGCACAGTGGCAGATATGTAAATACGGCGTTTACTTACCATTTCTCACGCATTACGCTTCAAACACACGAACACCTATACGGATTCTCCTGCACAGTGGCAGATATGTAAATATGGCGTTTACTTACCATTTCTCACGCGTTACGGTTCGAACACTCGAACACCTATACGGATTCACCTGCACAGTGGCAGATATGTAAATACGGCGTTTACTTACCATTTCTCACGCATTACGGTTCGAACAATCGAACACCTATACGGATTCTCTTGCACAGTGGCAGATATGTAAATACGGCGTTTACTTACCATTTCTCACGGATTAGGGTTCGAACACACGAACACCTATACGGATTCTCCTGTACAGTGGCAGATATGTAAATACGGCGTTTACTTACCATTTCTCACGCATTACGCTTCGAACACTCGAACACCTATACGGATTCTCCTGCACAGTGGCAGATATGTAAATACGGCGTTTACTTACCATTTCTCACGCATTACGCTTCGAACACTCGAACACCTATACGGATTCTCCTGCACAGTGGCAGATATGTAAATACGGCGTTTCTTACCATTTCTCACGCATTACGCTTCGAACACTCGAACACCTATACGGATTCTCCTGCACAGTGGCAGATACGTAAATACGGCGTTTACTTACCATTTCTTACGCATTAGGGTTCGAACACTCGAACACCTATACGGATTCTCCTGCACAGTGGCAGATATGTAAATACGGCGTTTACTTACCATTTCTCACGCATTACGCTTCGAACACTCGAACACCTGTACGGATTCTACTGCACAGCGGCAGATACGTAAATACGGCGTTTACTTACCATTTCTCACGCATTACGCTTCGAACACTCGAACACCTATACGGATTCTCCTGCACAGTGGCAGATACGTAAATACGGCATTTACTTACCATTTCTCACGCATTACAGTTCGAACACTCGAACACCTATACGGATTCTCCTGCACAGTGGCAGATATGTTAATACAGCGTTTACTTACCATTTCTCACGCATTAGGGTTCGAACACTCGAACACCTATACAGATTCTCCTGCACAGTGGCAGATATGTAAATACGACGTTTACTTACCATTTCTCAGGCATTAGGGTTCGGACACTCAAACACCTATACGGATTCTCCTGTACAGTGGCAGATATGTAAATACGGCGTTTACTTACCATTCCTCACGCATTAGGGTTCGAACACTCGAACACCTACACGGATTCTCCTGCACAGTGGCAGATATGTAAATACGACGTTTACTTACCATTTCTCATGCATTAGGGTTCGAACACTCGAGCACCCATACGGATTCTACTGCACAGTGGCAGATATGTAAATACGGCATTTACTTACCATTTCTCATGCATTAGGGTTCGAACACTCCAACACCTATACGGATTCTCCTGCACAGTGGCAGATATGTAAATATGGCGTTTACTTACCATTTCTCACGCATTACGCTTCGAACACTCGAACACCTATACGGATTCTCCTGCACAGCGGCAGATATGTAATTGCGGCGTTTACTTACCATTTCTCACGCATTACGCTTCGAACACTCGAACACCTATACGGATTCTCCTGCACAGTGGCAGATACGTAAATACGGCGTTTACTTACCATTTCTCATGCATTACGGTTCGAACACTCGAACACCTATACGGATTCTCCTGCACAGTGGCAGATATGTAAATACGGCGTTTACTTACCATTTCTCATGCATTAGGGTTCGAACACTCAAACACCTTTACGGATTCTCCTGTACAGTGGCAGATATGTAAATACGGCGTTTACTTACCATTTCTCACGCATTAGGGTTCGATCAGTCGAACACCTACACGGATTCTCCTGCACAGTGGCAGATATGTAAATACGACGTTTACTTACCATTTCTCATGCATTAGGGTTCGAACACTCGAGCACCTATACGGATTCTCCTGCACAGTGGCAGATATGTAAATACGGCGTTTACTTACCATTTCTCACGCATTACGCTTCGAACACTCGAACACCTATACGGATTCTCCTGCACAGTGGCAGATATGTAAATACGGCGTTTCTTACCATTTCTCACGCATTACGCTTCGAACACCCGAACATCTATACGGATTCTCCTGCACAGTGGCAGATACGTAAATACGGCGTTTACTTACCATTTCTCACGCATTAGGGTTCGAACACTCGAACACCTATACGGATTCTCCTGCACAGTGGCAGATATGTAAATATGGCGTTTACTTACCATTTCCCACGCATTACGGTTCGAACACTCGAACACCTATACGGATTCTCCTGCACAGTGGCAGATATGTAAATATGGCGTTTACTTACCATTTCTCACGCATTAGGGTTCGAACACTCGAACACCTATACGGATTCTCTTGCACAGTGGCAGATATGTAAATACGGCCTTTACTTACCATTTCTCACGCATTAGGGTTCGAACACACGAACACCTATACGGATTCTTCTGTACAGTGGCAGATATGTAAATACGGCGTTTACCTACCATTTCTCACGCATTACGGTTCGAACACTCGAACACCTATACGGATTCTCCTGCACAGTGGCAGATATGTAAATACGGCGTTTACTTACCATTTCTCACGCATTACGCTTCGAACACTCGAACACCTCTACGGATTCTCCTGCACAGTGGCAGATACGTAAATACGGCGTTTACTTACCATTTCTCACGCATTACGCTTCGAAAACTCGAACACCTATACGGATTCTCTTGCACAGTGGCAGATATGTAAATACGGCGTTTACTTACCATTTCTCACGGATTAGGGTTCGAACACACGAACACCTATACGGATTCTCCTGTACAGTGGCATATATGTAAATACGGCGTTTACTTACCATTTCTCACGCATTACGGTTCGAACACTCGAACACCTATACGGATTCTCCTGCACAGTGGCAGATATGTAAATACGGCGTTTACTTACCATTTCTCACGCATTACGCTTCGAACACTCGAACACCTATACGGATTCTCCTGCACAGTGGCAGATATGTAAATACGACGTTTACTTACCATTTCTCAGGCATTAGGGTTCGGACACTCAAACACCTATACGGATTCTCCTGTACAGTGGCAGATATGTAAATACGGCGTTTACTTACCATTCCTCACGCATTAGGGGTTCGAACACTCGAACACCTACACGGATTCTCCTGCACAGTGGCAGATATGTAAATACGACGTTTACTTACCATTTCTCATGCATTAGGGTTCGAACACTCGAGCACCCATACGGATTCTACTGCACAGTGGCAGATATGTAAATACGGCATTTACTTACCATTTCTCATGCATTAGGGTTCGAACACTCCAACACCTATACGGATTCTCCTGCACAGTGGCAGATATGTAAATATGGCGTTTACTTACCATTTCTCACGCATTACGCTTCGAACACTCGAACACCTATACGGATTCTCCTGCACAGCGGCAGATATGTAATTGCGGCGTTTACTTACCATTTCTCACGCATTACGCTTCGAACACTCGAACACCTATACGGATTCTCCTGCACAGTGGCAGATACGTAAATACGGCGTTTACTTACCATTTCTCATGCATTACGGTTCGAACACTCGAACACCTATACGGATTCTCCTGCACAGTGGCAGATATGTAAATACGGCGTTTACTTACCATTTCTCATGCATTAGGGTTCGAACACTCAAACACCTTTACGGATTCTCCTGTACAGTGGCAGATATGTAAATACGGCGTTTACTTACCATTTCTCACGCATTAGGGTTCGATCAGTCGAACACCTACACGGATTCTCCTGCACAGTGGCAGATATGTAAATACGACGTTTACTTACCATTTCTCATGCATTAGGGTTCGAACACTCGAGCACCTATACGGATTCTCCTGCACAGTGGCAGATATGTAAATACGGCGTTTACTTACCATTTCTCACGCATTACGCTTCGAACACTCGAACACCTATACGGATTCTCCTGCACAGTGGCAGATATGTAAATACGGCGTTTCTTACCATTTCTCACGCATTACGCTTCGAACACCCGAACATCTATACGGATTCTCCTGCACAGTGGCAGATACGTAAATACGGCGTTTACTTACCATTTCTCACGCATTAGGGTTCGAACACTCGAACACCTATACGGATTCTCCTGCACAGTGGCAGATATGTAAATATGGCGTTTACTTACCATTTCCCACGCATTACGGTTCGAACACTCGAACACCTATACGGATTCTCCTGCACAAGTGGCAGATATGTAAATATGGCGTTTACTTACCATTTCTCACGCATTAGGGTTCGAACACTCGAACACCTATACGGATTCTCTTGCACAGTGGCAGATATGTAAATACGGCCTTTACTTACCATTTCTCACGCATTAGGGTTCGAACACACGAACACCTATACGGATTCTTCTGTACAGTGGCAGATATGTAAATACGGCGTTTACCTACCATTTCTCACGCATTACGGTTCGAACACTCGAACACCTATACGGATTCTCCTGCACAGTGGCAGATATGTAAATACGGCGTTTACTTACCATTTCTCACGCATTACGCTTCGAACACTCGAACACCTCTACGGATTCTCCTGCACAGTGGCAGATACGTAAATACGGCGTTTACTTACCATTTCTCACGCATTACGCTTCGAAAACTCGAACACCTATACGGATTCTCTTGCACAGTGGCAGATATGTAAATACGGCGTTTACTTACCATTTCTCACGGATTAGGGTTCGAACACACGAACACCTATACGGATTCTCCTGTACAGTGGCATATATGTAAATACGGCGTTTACTTACCATTTCTCACGCATTACGGTTCGAACACCCGAACACCTATACGGATTCTCCTGCACAGTGGCAGATATGTAAATACGGCGTTTACTTACCATTTCTCACGCATTACGCTTCGAACACTCGAACACCTATACGGATTCTCCTGCACAGTGGCAGATATGTAAATACGGCGTTTCTTACCATTTCTCACGCATTACGCTTCGAACACTCGAACACCCATACTGATTCTCTTGCACAGTGGCAGATATGTAAATACGACGTTTACTTACCATTTCTCACGCATTACGGTTCGAACACTCGAACACCTATACGGATTCTCCTGCACAGTGGCAGATATGTAAATACGGCGTTTACTTACCATTTCTCACGCATTACGCTTCGAACACTCGAACACCTATACGGATTCTCCTGCACAGTGGCAGATATGTAAATACGGCGTTTCTTACCATTTCTCACGCATTACGCTTCGAACACTCGAACACCTATACGGATTCTCCTGCACAGTGGCAGATACGTAAATACGGCGTTTACTTACCATTTCTCACGCATTAGGGTTCGAACACTCGAACACCTATACGGATTCTCCTGCACAGTGGCAGATATGTAAATATGGCGTTTACTTACCATTTCTCACGCATTAGGGTTCGAACACTCGAACACCTATACGGATTCTCCTGCAAAGTGGCAGATATGTAAATATGGCGTTTACTTACCATTTCTCACGCATTAGGGTTCGAACACTCGAACACCTATACGGATTCTCTTGCACAGTGGCAGATATGTAAATACGGCCTTTACTTACCATATCTCACGCATTAGGGTTCGAACACACGAACACCTATACGGATTCTCCTGTACAGTGGCAGATATGTAAATACGGCGTTTACCTACCATTTCTCACGCATTACGGTTCGAACACTCGAACACCTATACGGATTCTCCTGCACAGTGGCAGATATGTAAATACGGCGTTTACTTACCATTTCTCACGCATTACGCTTCAAACACTCGAACACCTATACGGATTCTCCTGCACAGTGGCAGATATGTAAATATGGCGTTTACTTACCATTTCTCACGCATTACGGTTCGAACACTCGAACACCGATACGGATTCTCCTGCACAGTGGCAGATATGTAAATACGGCGTTTCTTACCATTTCTCACGCATTACGCTTCGAACACTCGAACACCCATACGGATTCTCGTGCACAGTGGCAGATATGTAAATACGGCGTTTACTTACCATTTCTCACGCATTACGGTTCGAACACTCGAACACCTATACGGATCTCCTGCACAGTGGCAGATATGTAAATACGGCGTTTACTTACCATTTCTCACGCATTAGGGTTCGAACACACGAACGCCTATACGGATTCTCCTGTACAGTGGCAGATATGTAAATACGGCGTTTACTTACCATTTCTCACGCATTAGGGTTCGAACACACTAACGCCTATACGGATTCTCCTCTACAGTGGCAGATATGTAAATACGGCGTTTACTTACCATTTCTCACGCATTAGGGTTCGAACACACGAACGCCTATACGGATTCTCCTGTACAGTGGCACATATGTAAATACGGCGTTTACTTACCATTTCTCACGCATTAGGGTTCGAACACACGAACGCCTATACGGATTCTCCTGTACAGTGGCAGATATGTAAATACGGCGTTTACTTACCATTTCTCACGCATTACGGTTCGAACACTCGAACACCTATACGGATTCTCCCGCACAGTGG
Organism: Camellia granthamiana; assembly: GCA_036172215.1. Taxonomy (NCBI): domain Eukaryota; kingdom Viridiplantae; phylum Streptophyta; class Magnoliopsida; order Ericales; family Theaceae; genus Camellia; species Camellia granthamiana. The sequence continues at coordinate 85,291 of JAXFYN010000539.1, forward strand.
CAGATATGTAAATACGGCGTTTACTTACCATTTCTCACGCATTACGCTTCGAACACTCGAACACCTATACGGATTCTCCTGCACAGTGGCAGATATGTAAATACGGCGTTTACTTACCATTTCTCACGCATTACGCTTCAAACACACGAACACCTATACGGATTCTCCTGCACAGTGGCAGATATGTAAATATGGCGTTTACTTACCATTTCTCACGCGTTACGGTTCGAACACTCGAACACCTATACGGATTCACCTGCACAGTGGCAGATATGTAAATACGGCGTTTACTTACCATTTCTCACGCATTACGGTTCGAACAATCGAACACCTATACGGATTCTCTTGCACAGTGGCAGATATGTAAATACGGCGTTTACTTACCATTTCTCACGGATTAGGGTTCGAACACACGAACACCTATACGGATTCTCCTGTACAGTGGCAGATATGTAAATACGGCGTTTACTTACCATTTCTCACGCATTACGCTTCGAACACTCGAACACCTATACGGATTCTCCTGCACAGTGGCAGATATGTAAATACGGCGTTTACTTACCATTTCTCACGCATTACGCTTCGAACACTCGAACACCTATACGGATTCTCCTGCACAGTGGCAGATATGTAAATACGGCGTTTCTTACCATTTCTCACGCATTACGCTTCGAACACTCGAACACCCATACTGATTCTCTTGCACAGTGGCAGATATGTAAATACGACGTTTACTTACCATTTCTCACGCATTACGGTTCGAACACTCGAACACCTATACGGATTCTCCTGCACAGTGGCAGATATGTAAATGCGGCGTTTACTTACCATTTCTCACGCATTACGCTTCGAACACCTCGAACACCTATACGGATTCTCCTGCACAGTGGCAGATATGTAAATACGGCGTTTCTTACCATTTCTCACGCATTACGCTTCGAACACTCGAACACCAATACGGATTCTCCTGCACAGTGGCAGATACGTAAATACGGCGTTTACTTACCATTTCTCACGCATTAGGGTTCGAACACTCGAACACCTATACGGATTCTCCTGCACAGTGGCAGATATGTAAATATGGCGTTTACTTACCATTTCTCACGCATTAGGGTTCGAACACTCGAACACCTATACGGATTCTCCTGCACAGTGGCAGATATATAAATATGGCGTTTACTTACCATTTCTCACGCATTAGGGTTCGAACACTCGAACACCTATACGGATTCTCTTGCACAGTGGCAGATATGTAAATACGGCGTTTACTTACCATTTCTCACGGATTAGGGTTCGAACACACGAACACCTATACGGATTCTCCTGTACAGTGGCAGATATGTAAATACGGCGTTTACTTACCATTTCTCACGCATTACGCTTCGAACACTCGAACACCTATACGGATTCTCCTGCACAGTGGCAGATATGTAAATACGGCGTTTACTTACCATTTCTCACGCATTACGCTTCGAACACTCGAACACCTATACGGATTCTCCTGCACAGTGGCAGATATGTAAATACGGCGTTTCTTACCATTTCTCACGCATTACGCTTCGAACACTCGAACACCCATACTGATTCTCTTGCACAGTGGCAGATAAGTAAATACGACGTTTACTTACCATTTCTCACGCATTACGGTTCGAACACTCGAACACCTATACGGATTCTCCTGCACAGTGGCAGATATGTAAATGCGGCGTTTACTTACCATTTCTCACGCATTACGCTTCGAACACTCGAACACCTATACGGATTCTCCTGCACAGTGGCAGATATGTAAATACGGCGTTTCTTACCATTTCTCACGCATTACGCTTCGAACACTCGAACACCAATACGGATTCTCCTGCACAGTGGCAGATACGTAAATACGGCGTTTACTTACCATTTCTCACGCATTAGGGTTCGAACACTCGAACACCTATACGGATTCTCCTGCACAGTGGCAGATATGTAAATATGGCGTTTACTTACCATTTCTCACGCATTAGGGTTCGAACACTCCGAACACCTATACGGATTCTCCTGCACAGTGGCAGATATATAAATATGGCGTTTACTTACCATTTCTCACGCATTAAGGGTTCGAACACTCGAACACCTATACGGATTCTCTTGCACAGTGGCAGATATGTAAATACGGCCTTTACTTACCATTTCTCACGCATTAGGGTTCGAACACACGAACACCTATACGGATTCTCCTGTACAGTGGCAGATATGTAACTACGGCGTTTACCTACCATTTCTCACGCATTACGGTTCGAACACTCGAACACCTATACGGATTCTCATGCACAGTGGCAGATATGTAAATACGGCGTTTCTTACCATTTCTCACGCATTACGCTTCAAACACTCGAACACCTATGCGGATTCTCCTGCACAGTGGCAGATACGTAAATACGGCGTTTACTTACCATTTCTCACGCATTAGGGTTCGAACACTCGAACACCTATACGGATTCTCCTGCACAGTGGCAGAATACGTAAATACGGCGTTTACTTACCATTTCTCACGCATTACGGTTCGAACACTCGAACACCTGTACGGATTCTCCTGCACAAGTGGCAGATATGTAAATACGGCGTTTCTTACCATTTCTCACGCATTACGCTTCGAACACTCGAACACCCATACGGATTCTCTTGTACAGTGGCAGATATGTAAATACGGCGTTTACTTACCATTTCTCACGCATTACGGTTCGAACACTCGAACGCCTATACGGATCTCCTGCACAGTGGCAGATACGTAAATACGGCGTTTAGTTACAATTTCTCACGCATTACGGTTCGAACACTCGAACACCTATACGGATTCTCCTGCACAGTGGCAGATATGTAAATACGGCGTTTCTTACCATTTCTCACGCATTACGCTTCGAACACTCGAACACCCATACGGATTCTCTTGCACAGTGGCAGATATGTAAATACGGCGTTTACTTACCATTTCTCACGCATTAGGGTTCGAACACTCGAACACCTATACGGATTCTCCTGCACAGTGGCAGATATGTAAATACGGCGTTTCTTACCATTTCTCACGCATTACGCTTCGAACACTCGAACACCCATACGGATTCTCTTGCACAGTGGCAGATATGTAAATACGGCGTTTACTTACCATTTCTCACGCATTACGGTTCGAACACTCGAACACCTATACGGATCTCCTGCACAGTGGCAGATATGTAAATACGGCGTTTACTTACCATTTCTCACGCATTAGGGTTCCAACACACGAACGCCTATACGGATTCTCCTGTACAGTGGCAGATATGTAAATACGACGTTTACTTACCATTTCTCACGCATTACGGTTCGAACACTCGAACACCTATACGGATTCTCCCGCACAGTGGCAGATATGTAAATACGGCGTTTACTTACCATTTCTCACGCATTACGCTTCGAACACTCGAACACCTATACGGATTCTCCTGCACAGTGGCAGATATGTAAATATGGCGTTTCTTACCAGTTCTCACGCATTACGCTTCGAACACTCGAACACCTATACGGATTCTCCTGTACAGTGGCAGATATGTAAATACGGCGTTTCTTACCATTTCTCACGCATTACGCTTCGAACACTCGAACACCTATACGGATTCTCCTGCACAGTGGCAGATATGTAAATACGGCGTTTACTTACCATTTCTCACGCATTACGCTTCGAACACTCGAACACCTATACGGATTCTCCTGCAAAGTGGCAGATATGTAAATATGGCATTTACTTACCATTTCTCACGCGTTACGGTTCGAACACTCGAACACCTATACGGATTCACCTGCACAGTGGCAGATATGTAAATACGGCGTTTACTTACCATTTCTCACGCATTACGGTTCGAACAATCGAACACCTATACGGATTCTCTTGCACAGTGGCAGATATGTAAATACGGCGTTTACTTACCATTTCTCACGGATTAGGGTTCGAACACACGAACACCTATACGGATTCTCCTGTACAGTGGCAGATATGTAAATACGGCGTTTACTTACCATTTCTCACGCATTACGGTTCGAACACTCGAACACCTATACTGATTCTCCTGCACAGTGGCAGATATTTAAATACGGCGTTTACTTACCATTTCTCACGCATTACGCTTCGAACACTCGAACACCTATACGGATTCTCCTGCACAGTGGCAGATATGTAAATACGGCGTTTACTTACCATTTCTCACGCATTACGGTTCGAACAATCGAACACCTATACGGATTCTCTTGCACAGTGGCAGATATGTAAATACGGCGTTTACTTACCATTTCTCACGGATTAGGGTTCGAACACACGAACACCTATACGGATTCTCCTGTACAGTGGCAGATATGTAAATACGGCGTTTACTTACCATTTCTCACGCATTACGCTTCGAACACTCGAACACCCATACTGATTCTCTTGCACAGTGGCAGATATGTAAATACGACGTTTACTTACCATTTCTCACGCATTACGGTTCGAACACTCGAACACCTATACGGATTCTCCTGCACAGTGGCAGATATGTAAATACGGCGTTTACTTACCATTTCTCACGCATTACGGTTCGAACACTCGAACACCTATACGGATTCTCCTGCACAGTGGCAGATATGTAAATACGGCGTTTACTTACCATTTCTCACGCATTACGCTTCGAACACTCGAACACCTATACGGATTCTCCTGCACAGTGGCAGATATGTAAATACGGCGTTTCTTACCATTTCTCACGCATTACGCTTCGAACACTCGAACACCCATACTGATTCTCTTGCACAGTGGCAGATATGTAAATACGACGTTTACTTACCATTTCTCACGCATTACGGTTCGAACACTCGAACACCTATACGGATTCTCCTGCACAGTGGCAGATATGTAAATACGGCGTTTACTTACGATTTCTCACGCATTACACTTCGAACACTCGAACACCTATATGGATTCTCCTGCACAGTGGCAGATATGTAAATACGGCGTTTCTTACCATTTCTCACGCATTACGCTTCGAACACTCGAACACCTATACGGATTCTCCTGCACAGTGGCAGATACGTAAATACGGCGTTTACTTACCATTTCTCACGCATTAGGGTTCGAACACTCGAACACCTATACGGATTCTCCTGCACAGTGGCAGATATGTAAATATGGCGTTTACTTACCATTTCTCATGCATTAGGGTTCGAACACTCCAACACCTATACGGATTCTCCTGTACAGTGGCAGATATGTAAATACGGCGTTTACTTATCATTTCTCACGCATTAGGGTTCGAACACTCGAACACCTACACGGATTCTCCTGCACAGTGGCAGATATGTAAATACGACGTTTACTTACCATTTCTCACGCATTAGGGTTCGAACACTCGAGCACCTATACAGATTCTCCTGCACAGTGGCAGATACGTAAATACGGCGTTTACTTACCATTTCTCACGCATTACGGTTCGAACACTAGAACACCTATACGGATTCTCCTGCACAGTGGCAGATATGTAAATACGGCATTTACTTACCATTTCTCACGCATTAGGGTTCGAACACACGAACACCTATACGGATTCTCCTGCACAGTGGCATATATGTAAATACAACGTTTACTTACCATTTCTCATGCATTAGGGTTCGAACACACGAACACCTATACGTATTCTACTGCAGAGTGGCAGATATGTAAATACGGCGTTTACTTACCATTTCTTACGCATTACGGTTCGAACAATCGAACACCTATACGGATTCTCTTGCACAGTGGCAGATATGTAAATACGGCGTTAACTTACCATTTCTCACGCATTAGGGTTCGAACAGACGAACGCCTATACGGATTCTCCTGTACAGCGGCAGATATGTAAATACGGCATTTTACTTACCATTTCTCATGCATTACGGTTCGAACAATCGAACACCTATACGGATTCTCTTGCACAGTGGCAGATATGTAAATACGGCGTTTACTTACCATTTCTCACGTATTAGGGTTCGAACAGACGAACGCCTATACGGATTCTCCTGTACAGCGGCAGATATGTAAATACGGCATTTACTTACCATTTCTCATGCATTAGGGTTCGAACACTCCAACACCTATACGGATTCTCCTGCACAGTGGCAGATATGTAGATACGGCGTTTACATACCATTTCTCACGCATTACGCTTCGAACACTCGAACACCTCTACGGATTCTCCTGCACAGTGGCAGATACGTAAATACGGCGTTTACTTACCATTTCTCACGCATTAGGGTTCGAACACTCGAACACCTATACGGATTCTCCTGCACAGTGGCAGATATGTAAATAGGACGTTTACTTACCATTTCTCATGCATTAGGGTTCGAACACTCAAACACCCATACGGATTCTCCTGGACAGTGGCAGATATGTAAATACGGCGTTTACTTACCATTTCTCACGCATTAGGGTTCGAACACTCGAACACCTACACGGATTCTCCTGCACAGTGGCGGATATGTAAATACGGTGTTTACTAACCATTTCTCACGCATTAGGGTTCGAACACTCGAACACCTACACGGATTCTCCTGCACAGTGGCAGATATGTAAATACGGCGTTTACTTACCATTTCTCACGCATTAGGGTGCGAACACTCGAACACCTACACGGATTCTCCTGCACAGTGGCAGATATGTAAATACGGCGTTTACTTACCATTTCTCCTGCATTAGGGTTCGAACACTCGAGCACCTATACGGATTCTCCTGCACAGTGGCAGATATGTAAATACGGCGTTTACTTACCATTTCTCATGCATTAGGGTTCGAACACTCCAACACCTATACGGATTCTCCTGCACAGTGGCAGATATGTAAATACGGCGTTTACTTACCATTTCTCACGCATTACGGTTCGAACAATCGAACACCTATACGGATTCTCTTGCACAGTGGCAGATATGTAAATACGGCGTTTACTTACCATTTCTCACGCATTAGGGTTCGAACACACGAACACCTATACGGATTCTCCTGTACAGTGGCAGATATGTAAATACGGCGTTTACTTACCATTTCTCACGCATTACGGTTCGAACACTCGAACACCTATACGGATTCTCCTGCACAGTGGCATATATGTAAATACGGCGTTTACTTACCATTTCTCACGCATTACGCTTCGAACACTCGAACACCTATACGGATTCTCCTACACAGTGGCAGATATGTAAATATGGCGTTTACTTACGATTTCTCACGCATTACGGTTCGAACACTCGAACACCTATACAGATTCACCTGTACAGTGGCAGATATGTAAATACGGCGTTTACTTACCATTTCTCACGCATTACGGTTCGAACAATCGAACACCTATACGGATTCTCTTGCACAGTGGCAGATATGTGAATACGGCGTTTACTTACCATTTCTCACGCATTAGGGTTCGAACACACGAACACCTATACGGATTCTCCTGTACAGTGGCAGATATGTAAATACGGCGTTTGCTTACCATTTCTCACGCATTACGGTTCGAACACTCGAACACCTATACGGATTCTCCTGCACAGTGGCAGATATGTAAATACGGCGTTTACTTACCATTTCTCACGCATTACGGTTCGAACAATCGAACACCTATACGGATTCTCTTGCACAGTGGCAGATATGTGAATACGGCGTTTACTTACCATTTCTCACGCATTAGGGTCGAACACACGAACACCTATACGGATTCACCTGTACAGTGGCAGATATGTAAATACGGCGTTTACTTACCATTTCTCACGCATTACGCTTCGAACACTCGAACACCTATACGGATTCTCCTGCACAAGTGGCAGATATGTAAATACGGCGTTTCTTACCATTTCTCACGCATTACGCTTCGAATACTCGAACACCTATACGGATTCTCCTGCACAGTGGCAGATATGTAAATACGGCGTTTACTTACCATTTCTCATGCATTAGGGTTCGAACACTCGAACACCTATACGGATTCTCCTGCACAGTGGCAGATATGCAAATACGGCATTTACTTACCATTTCTCATGCATTACGGTTCGAATACTCGAACACCTATACGGATTCTCCTGCACAGTGGCATATATGTAAATACAACGTTTACTTACCATTTCTCATGCATTAGGGTTCGAACACACGAACACCTATACGTATTCTACTGCATAGTGGCAGATATGTAAATACGGCGTTTACTTACCATTTCTCACGCATTACGGTTCGAACAATCGAACACCTATACGGATTCTCTTGCACAGTGGCAGATATGTAAATACGGCGTTTACTTACCATTTCTCACGCATTAGGGTTCGAACAGACGAACGCCTATACGGATTCTCCAGTACAGCGGCAGATATGTAAATACGGCATTTACTTACCATTTCTCATGCATTAGGGTTCGAACACTCCAACACCTATACAGATTCTCCTGCACAGTGGCAGATATGTAGATACGGCGTTTACATACCATTTCTCACGCATTACGCTTCGAACACTCGAACACCTCTACGGATTATCCTGCACAGTGGCAGATACGTAAATACGGCGTTTCTTACCATTTCTCACGCATTACGCTTCGAACACTCGAACACCTATACGGATTCTCCTGCACAGCGGCAGATATGTAAATGCGGCGTTTACTTACCATTTCTCACGCATTACGCTTCGAACACTCGAACACCTATACGGATTCTCCTACACAGTGGCAGCTACGTAAATACGGCGTTTACTTACCATTTCTCACGCATTATGGTTCGAACACTCGAACACCTATACGGATTCTCCTGCACAGTGGCAGATATGTAAATAGGGCGTTTACTTACCATTTCTCATGGATTAGGGTTTGAACACTCAAACACCTATACGGATTCTCCTGGACAGTGGCAGATATGTAAATACGGCGTTTACTTACCATTTCTCACGCATTAGGGTTCGAACACTCGAACACCTACACGGATTCTCCTGCACAGTGGCTGATATGTAAATACGGCGTTTACTAACCATTTCTCACGCATTAGGGTTCGAACACTCGAACACCTACACGGATTCTCCTGCACAGTGGCATATATGTAAATACGGCGTTTACTTACCATTTCTCCTGCATTAGGGTTCGAACACTCGAGCACCTATACGGATTCTCCTGCACAGTGGCAGATATGTAAATACGACGTTTACTTACCATTTCTCATGCATTAGGGTTCGAACACTTGAGCACCTATACAGATTCTCCTGCACAGTGGCAGATACGTAAATACGGCGTTTACTTACCATTTCTCACGCATTAGGGTTCGAACACACGAACACCTATACGGATTCTCCTGCACAGTGGCAGATATGTAAATACGGCGTTTACTTACTATTTCTCATGCATTAGGGTTCGAACACTCGAGCACCTATACGGATTCTCCTGCACAGTGGCAGATATGTAAATACGGCATTTACTTACCATTTCTCATGCATTAGGGTTCGAACACTCCAACACCTATACGGATTCTCCCGCACAGTGGTAGATATGTAAATACGGCGTTTCTTACCATTTCTCACGCATTACGCTTCGACCAGTCGAACACCTATACGGATTCTCCTGCACAGTGGCAGATACGTAAATACGGCGTTTACTTACCATTTCTCACGCATTAGGGTTCGAACACTCGAACACCTATACGGATTCTCCTGCACAGGGGCAGATATGTAAATATGGCGTTTACTTACCATTTCTCACGCATTACGCTTCGAACACTCGAACACCTATACGGATTCTCCTGCACAGCGGCAGATATGTAAATGCGGCGTTTACTTACCATTTCTCACGCATTACGCTTCGAACACTCGAACACCTATACGGATTCTCCTACACAGTGGCAGATACGTAAATACGGCGTTTACTTACTATTTCTCACGCATTACGGTTCGAACACTCGAACACCTATACGGATTCTCCTGCACAGTGGCAGATATGTAAATACAGCGTTTACTTACCATTTCTCACGCATTAGGGTTCGAACACTCGAACACCTATACGGATTCTCCTGCACAGTGGCAGATATGTAAATAGGACGTTTACTTACCATTTCTCATGCATTAGGGTTCGAACACTCAAACACCTATACGGATTCTCCTGGACAGTGGCAGATATGTAAATACGGCGTTTACTTACCATTTCTCACGCATTAGGGTTCGAACACTCGAACACCTACACGGATTCTCCTGCACAGTGGCAGATATGTAAATACGTGTTTACTAACCATTTCTCACGCATTGGGGTTCGAACACTCGAACACCTACACGGATTCTCCTGCACAGTGGCAGATATGTAAATACGGCGTTTACTTACCATTTCTCACGCATTAGGGTACGAACACTCGAACACCTACACGGATTCTCCTGCACAGTGGCAGATATGTAAATACGGCGTTTACTTACCATTTCTCCTGCATTAGGGTTCGAACACTCGAGCACCTATACGGATTCTCCTGCACAGTGGCAGATATGTAAATACGGCGTTTACTTACCATTTCTCATGCATTAGGGTTCGAACACTCCAACACCTATACGGATTCTCCTGCACAGTGGCAGATATGTAAATACGGCGTTTACTTGCCATTTCTCACGCATTACGGTTCGAACAATCGAACACCTATACGGATTCTCTTGCACAGTGGCAGATATGTAAATACGGCGTTTACTTACCATTTCTCACGCATTAGGGTTCGAACACACGAACACCTATACGGATTCTCCTGTACAGTGGTAGATATGTAAATACGGCGTTTACTTACCATTTCTCACGCATTACGGTTCGAACACTCGAACACCTATACGGATTCTCCTGCACAGTGGCATATATGCAAATACGGCATTTACTTACCATTTCTCACGCATTACGCTTCGAACACTCGAACACCTATACGGATTCTCCTACACAGTGGCAGATATGTAAATATGGCGTTTACTTACGATTTCTCACGCATTACGGTTCGAACACTCGAACACCTATACGGATTCACCTGTACAGTGGCAGATATGTAAATACGGCGTTTACTTACCATTTCTCACGCATTATGGTTCGAACAATCGAACACCTATACGGATTCTCTTGCACAGTGGCAGATATGTGAATACGGCGTTTACTTACCATTTCTCACGCATTAGGGTTCGAACACACGAACACCTATACGGATTCTCCTGTACAGTGGCAGATATGTAAATACGGCGTTTGCTTACCATTTCTCACGCATTACGGTTCGAACACTCGAACACCTATACGGATTCTCCTGCACAGTGGCAGATATGTAAATACGGCGTTTACTTACCATTTCTCACGCATTACGGTTCGAACAATCGAACACCTATACGGATTCTCTTGCACAGTGGCAGATATGTGAATACGGCGTTTACTTACCATTTCTCACGCATTAGGGTTCGAACACACGAACACCTATACGGATTCACCTGTACAGTGGCAGATATGTAAATACGGCGTTTACTTACCATTTCTCACGCATTACGCTTCGAACACTCGAACAGGTATACGGATTCTCCTGCACAGTGGCAGATATGTAAATACGGCGTTTCTTACCATTTCTCACGCATTGCGCTTCGAATACTCGAACACCTATACGGATTCTCCTGCACAGTGGCAGATATGTAAATACGGCGTTTACTTACCATTTCTCATGCATTAGGGTTCGAACACTCGAACACCTATACGGATTCTCCTGCACAGTGGCAGATATGTAAATACGGCATTTACTTACCATTTCTCATGCATTACGGTTCGAATATTCGAACACCTATACGGATTCTCCTGCACAGTGGCATATATGTAAATACAACGTTTACTTACCATTTCTCATGCATTAGGGTTCGAACACACGAACACCTATACGTATTCTACTGCATAGTGGCAGATATGTAAATACGGCGTTTACTTACCATTTCTCACGCATTACGGTTCGAACAATCGAACACCTATACGGATTCTCTTGCACAGTAGCAGATATGTAAATACGGCGTTTACTTACCATTTCTCACGCATTAGGGTTCGAACAAACGAACGCCTATACGGATTCTCCTGTACAGCGGCAGATATGTAAATACGGCATTTACTTACCATTTCTCATGCATTAGGGTTCGAACACTCCAACACCTATACGGATTCTCCTGCACAGTGGCAGATATCTAGATACGGCGTTTACATACCATTTCTCACGCATTACGCTTCGAACACTCGAACACCTCTACGGATTCTCCTGCACAGTGGCAGATACGTAAATACGGCGTTTCTTACCATTTCTCACGCATTACGCTTCGAACACTCGAACACCTATACGGATTCTCCTGCACAGCGGCAGATATGTAAATGCGGCGTTTACTTACCATTTCTCACGCATTACGCTTCGAACACTCGAACACCTATACGGATTCTCCTACACAGTGGCAGATACGCAAATACGGCGTTTACTTACCATTTCTCACGCATTACGGTTCGAACACTCGAACACCTATACGGATTCTCCTGCACAGTGGCAGATATGTAAATACAGCGTTTACTTACCATTTCTCACGCATTAGGGTTCGAACACTCGAACACCTATACGGATTCTCCTGCACAGTGGCAGATATGTAAATAGGACGTTTACTTACCATTTCTCATGCATTAGGGTTCGAACACTCAAACACCTATACGGATTCTCCTGGACAGTGGCAGATATGTAAATACGGCGTTTACTTACCATTTCTCACGCATTAGGGTTCGAACACTCGAACACCTACACGGATTCTCCTGCACAGTGGCAGATATGTAAATACGGCGTTTACTAACCATTTCTCACGCATTAGGGTTCGAACACTCGAACACCTACACGGATTCTCCTGCACAGTGGCAGATATGTAAATACGGCGTTTACTTACCATTTCTCACGCATTAGGGTACGAACACTCGAACACCTACACGGATTCTCCTGCACAGTGGCAGATATGTAAATACGGCGTTTACTTACCATTTCTCCTGCATTAGGGTTCGAACACTCGAGCACCTATACGGATTCTCCTGCACAGTGGCAGATATGTAAATACGGCGTTTACTTACCATTTCTCATGCATTAGGGTTCGAACACTCCAACACCTATACGGATTCTCCTGCATAGTGGCAGATATGTAAATACGGCGTTTACTTACCATTTCTCACGCATTACGGTTCGAACAATCGAACACCTATACGGATTCTCTTGCACAGTGGCAGATATGTAAATACGGCGTTTACTTACCATTTCTCACGCATTAGGGTTCGAACACACGAACACCTATACGGATTCTCCTGTACAGTGGCAGATATGTAAATACGGCGTTTACTTACCATTTCTCACGCATTACGGTTCGAACACTCGAACACCTATACGGATTCTCCTGCACAGTGGCATATATGTAAATACGGCGTTTACTTACCATTTCTCACGCATTACGCTTCAAACACTCGAACACCTATACGGATTCTCCTACACAGTGGCAGATATGTAAATATGGCGTTTACTTACCATTTCTCACGCATTACGGTTCGAACACTCGAACACCTATACGGATTCACCTGTACAGTGGCAGATATGTAAATACGGCGTTTACTTACCATTTCTCACGCATTACGGTTCGAACAATCGAACACCTATACGGATTCTCTTGCACAGTGGCAGATATGTGAATACAGCGTTTACTTACCATTTCTCACGCATTAGGGTTCGAACACACGAACACCTATACGGATTCTCCTGTACAGTGGCAAATATGTAAATACGGCGTTTACTTACCATTTCTCACGCATTACGGTTCGAACACTCGAACACCTATACGGATTCTCCTGCACAGTGGCAGATATGTAAATACGGCGTTTCTTACCATTTCTCACGCATTACGCTTCGAATACTCGAACACCTATACGGATTCTCCTACACAGTGGCAGATATGTAAATACGGCGTTTACTTACCATTTCTCATGCATTAGGGTTCGAACACTCGTACACCTATACGGATTCTCCTGCACAGTGGCAGATATGTAAATACGGCATTTACTTACCATTTCTCATGCATTACGGTTCGAATACTCGAACACCTATACGGATTCTCCTGCACAGTGGCATATATGTAAATACAACGTTTACTTACCATTTCTCATGCATTAGGGTTCGAACACACGAACACCTATACGTATTCTACTGCATAGTGGCAGATATGTAAATACGGCGTTTACTTACCATTTCTCACGCATTACGGTTCGAACAATCGAACACCTATACGGATTCTCTTGCACAGTGGCAGATATGTAAATACGGCCTTTACTTACCATTTCTCATGCATTAGGGTTCGAACAGACGAACACCTATACGGATTCTCCTGTACAGCGGCAGATATGTAAATACGGCCTTTACTTACCATTTCTCATGCATTAGGGTTCGAACACTCCAACACCTATACGGATTCTCCTGCACAGTGGCAGATATGTAGATACGGCGTTTACATACCATTTCTCACGCATTACGCTTCGAACACTCGAACACCTCTACGGATTCTCCTGCACAGTGGCAGATACGTAAATACGGCGTTTCTTACCATTTCTCACGCATTACGCTTCGAACACTCGAACACCTATACGGATTCTCCTGCACAGCGGCAGATATGTAAATGCGGCGTTTACTTACCATTTCTCACGCATTACGCTTCGAACACTCGAACACCTATACGGATTCTCCTACACAGTGGCAGATACGTAAATACGGCGTTTACTTACCATTTCTCACGCATTACGGTTCGAACACTCGAACACCTATACGGATTCTCCTACACAGTGGCAGATATGTAAATACAGCGTTTACTTACCATTTCTCACGCATTAGGGTTCGAACACTCGAACACCTATACGGATTCTCCTGCACAGTGGCAGATATGTAAATAGGACGTTTACTTACCATTTCTCATGCATTAGGGTTCGAACACTCAAACACCTATACGGATTCTCCTGGACAGTGGCAGATATGTTAATACGGCGTTTACTTACCATTTCTCACGCAATAGGGTTCGAACACTCGAACACCTACACGGATTCTCCTGCACAGTGGCAGATATGTAAATACGGCGTTTACTTACCATTTCTCACGCATTAGGGTACGAACACTCGAACACCTACACGGATTCTCCTGCACAGTGGCAGATATGTAAATACGGCGTTTACTTACCATTTCTCCTGCATTAGGGTTCGAACACTCGAGCACCTATACGGATTCTCCTGCACAGTGGCAGATATGTAAATACGGCGTTTACTTACCATTTCTCATGCATTAGGGTTCGAACACTCGAACACCTATACGGATTCTCCTGCACAGTGGCAGATATGTAAATACGGCATTTACTTACCATTTCTCATGCATTACGGTTCGAATATTCGAACACCTATACGGATTCTCCTGCACAGTGGCATATATGTAAATACAACGTTTACTTACCATTTCTCATGCATTAGGGTTCGAACACACGAACACCTATACGTATTCTACTGCATAGTGGCAGATATGTAAATACGGCGTTTACTTACCATTTCTCACGCATTACGGTTCGAACAATCGAACACCTATACGGATTCTCTTGCACAGTGGCAGATATGTAAATACGGCGTTTACTTACCATTTCTCACGCATTAGGGTTCGAACAGACGAACGCCTATACGGATTCTCCTGTACAGCGGCAGATATGTAAATACGGCATTTACTTACCATTTCTCATGCATTAGGGTTCGAACACTCCAACACCTATACGGATTCTCCTGCACAGTGGCAGATATGTAGATACGGCGTTTACATACCATTTCTCACGCATTACGCTTCGAACACTCGAACACCTCTACGGATTCTCCTGCACAGTGGCAGATACGTAAATACGGTGTTTCTTACCATTTCTCACGCATTACGCTTCGAACACTCGAACACCTATACGGATTCTCCTGCACAGCGGCAGATATGTAAATGCGGCGTTTACTTACCATTTCTCACGCATTACGCTTCGAACACTCGAACACCTATACGGATTCTCCTACACAGTGGCAGATACGTAAATACGGCGTTTACTTACCATTTCTCACGCATTACGGTTCGAACACTCGAACACCTATACGGATTCTCCTGCACAGTGGCAGATATGTAAATACAGCGTTTACTTACCATTTCTCACGCATTAGGGTTCGAACACTCGAACACCTATACGGATTCTCCTGCACAGTGGCAGATATGTAAATAGGACGTTTACTTACCATTTCTCATGCATTAGGGTTCGAACACTCAAACACCTATACGGATTCTCCTGGACAGTGGCAGATATGTAAATACGGCGTTTACTTACCATTTCTCACGCATTAGGGTTCGAACACTCGAACACCTACACGGATTCTCCTGCACAGTGGCAGATATGTAAATACGGCGTTTACTAACCATTTCTCACGCATTAGGGTTCGAACACTCGAACACCTACACGGATTCTCCTGCACAGTGGCAGATATGTAAATACGGCGTTTACTTACCATTTCTCACGCATTAGGGTACGAACACTCGAACACCTACACAGATTCTCCTGCACAGTGGCAGATATGTAAATACGGCGTTTACTTACCATTTCTCCTGCATTAGGGTTCGAACACTCGAGCACCTATACGGATTCTCCTGCACAGTGGCAGATATGTAAATACGGCGTTTACTTACCATTTCTCAGGCATTAGGGTTCGAACACTCCAACACCTATACGGATTCTCCTGCACAGTGGCAGATATGTAAATACGGCGTTTACTTACCATTTCTCACGCATTACGGTTCGAACAATCGAACACCTATACGGATTCTCTTGCACAGTGGCAGATATGTAAATACGGCGTTTACTTACCATTTCTCACGCATTAGGGTTCGAACACACGAACACCTATACGGATTCTCCTGTACAGTGGCAGATATGTAAATACGGCGTTTACTTACCATTTCTCACGCATTACGGTTCGCACACTCGAACACCTATACGGATTCTCCTGCACAGTGGCATATATGTAAATACGGCGTTTACTTACCATTTCTCACGCATTACGCTTCGAACACTCGAACACCTATACGGATTCTCCTACACAGTGGCAGATATGTAAATATGGCGTTTACTTACCATTTCTCACGCATTACGGTTCGAACACTCGAACACCTATACGGATTCACCTGTACAGTGGCAGATATGTAAATACGGCGTTTACTTACCATTTCTCACGCATTACGGTTCGAACAATCGAACACCTATACGGATTCTCTTGCACAGTGGCAGATATGTGAATACAGCGTTTACTTACCATTTCTCACGCATTAGGGTTCGAACACACGAACACCTATACGGATTCTCCTGTACAGTGGCAGATATGTAAATACGGCGTTTACTTACCATTTCTCACGCATTACGGTTCGAACACTCGAACACCTATACGGATTCTCCTGCACATTGGCAGATATGTAAATACGGCGTTTCTTACCATTTCTCACGCATTACGCTTCGAATACTCGAACACCTATACGGATTCTCCTGCACAGTGGCAGATATGTAAATACGGCGTTTACTTACCGTTTCTCATGCATTAGGGTTCGAACACTCGAACACCTATACGGATTCTCCTGCACAGTGGCAGATATGTAAATACGGCATTTACTTACCATTTCTCATGCATTACGGTTCGAATACTCGAACACCTATACGGATTCTCCTGCACAGTGGCATATATGTAAATACAACGTTTACTTACCATTTCTCATGCATTAGGGTTCGAACACACGAACACCTATACGTATTCTACTGCATAGTGGCAGATATGTAAATACGGCGTTTACTTACCATTTCTCACGCATTACGGTTCGAACAATCGAACACCTATACGGATTCTCTTGCACAGTGGCAGATATGTAAATACGGCCTTTACTTACCATTTCTCATGCATTAGGGTTCGAACAGACGAACACCTATACGGATTCTCCTGTACAGCGGCAGATATGTAAATACGGCCTTTACTTACCATTTCTCATGCATTAGGGTTCGAACACTCCAACACCTATACGGATTCTCCTGCACAGTGGCAGATATGTAGATACGGCGTTTACATACCATTTCTCACGCATTACGCTTCGAACACTCGAACACCTCTACGGATTCTCCTGCACAGTGGCAGATACGTAAATACGGCGTTTCTTACCATTTCTCACGCATTACGCTTCGAACACTCGAACACCTATACGGATTCTCCTGCACAGCGGCAGATATGTAAATGCGGCGTTTACTTACCATTTCTCACGCATTACGCTTCGAACACTCGAACACCTATACGGATTCTCCTACACAGTGGCAGATACGTAAATACGGCGTTTACTTACCATTTCTCACGCATTACGGTTCGAACACTCGAACACCTATACGGATTCTCCTGCACAGTGGCAGATATGTAAATACAGCGTTTACTTACCATTTCTCACGCATTACGGTTCGAACACTCGAACACCTATACGGATTCTCCTGCACAGTGGCAGATATGTAAATAGGACGTTTACTTACCATTTCTCATGCATTAGGGTTCGAACACTCAAACACCTATACGGATTCTCCTGGACAGTGGCAGATATGTTAATACGGCGTTTACTTACCATTTCTCACGCATTAGGGTTCGAACACTCGAACACCTACACGGATTCTCCTGCACAGTGGCAGATATGTAAATACGGCGTTTACTTACCATTTCTCACGCATTAGGGTACGAACACTCGAACACCTACACGGATTCTCCTGCACAGTGGCAGATATGTAAATACGGCGTTTACTTACCATTTCTCCTGCATTAGGGTTCGAACACTCGAGCACCTATACGGATTCTCCTGCACAGTGGCAGATATGTAAATACGGCGTTTACTTACCATTTCTCATGCATTAGGGTTCGAACACTCCAACACCTATACGGATTCTCCTGCACAGTGGCAGATATGTAAATACGGCATTTACTTACCATTTCTCATGCATTACGGTTCGAATATTCGAACACCTATACGGATTCTCCTGCACAGTGGCATATATGTAAATACAACGTTTACTTACCATTTCTCACGCATTAGGGTTCGAACACACGAACACCTATACGTATTCTACTGCATAGTGGCAGATATGTAAATACGGCGTTTACTTACCATTTCTCACGCATTACGGTTCGAACAATCGAACACCTATACGGATTCTCTTGCACAGTGGCAGATATGTAAATACGGCGTTTACTTACCATTTCTCACGCATTAGGGTTCGAACAGACGAACGCCTATACGGATTCTCCTGTACAGCGGCAGATATGTAAATACGGCATTTACTTACCATTTCTCATGCATTAGGGTTCGAACACTCCAACACCTATACGGATTCTCCTGCACAGTGACAGATATGTAGATACGGCGTTTACATACCATTTCTCACGCATTACGCTTCGAACACTCGAACACCTCTACGGATTCTCCTGCACAGTGGCAGATACGTAAATACGGTGTTTCTTACCATTTCTCACGCATTACGCTTCGAACACTCGAACACCTATACGGATTCTCCTGCACAGCGGCAGATATGTAAATGCGGCGTTTACTTACCATTTCTCACGCATTACGCTTCGAACACTCGAACACCTATACGGATTCTCCTACACAGTGGCAGATACGTAAATACGGCGTTTACTTACCATTTCTCACGCATTACGGTTCGAACACTCGAACACCTATACGGATTCTCCTGCACAGTGGCAGATATGTAAATACAGCGTTTACTTACCATTTCTCACGCATTAGGGTTCGAACACTCGAACACCTATACGGATTCTCCTGCACAGTGGCAGATATGTAAATAGGACGTTTACTTACCATTTCTCATGCATTAGGGTTCGAACACTCAAACACCTATACGGATTCTCCTGGACAGTGGCAGATATGTAAATACGGCGTTTACTTACCATTTCTCACGCATTAGGGTTCGAACACTCGAACACCTACACGGATTCTCCTGCACAGTGGCAGATATGTAAATACGGCGTTTACTAACCATTTCTCACGCATTAGGGTTCGAACACTCGAACACCTACACGGATTCTCCTGCACAGTGGCAGATATGTAAATACGGCGTTTACTTACCATTTCTCACGCATTAGGGTACGAACACTCGAACACCTACACAGATTCTCCTGCACAGTGGCAGATATGTAAATACGGCGTTTACTTACCATTTCTCCTGCATTAGGGTTCGAACACTCGAGCACCTATACGGATTCTCCTGCACAGTGGCAGATATGTAAATACGGCGTTTACTTACCATTTCTCATGCATTAGGGTTCGAACACTCCAACACCTATACGGATTCTCCTGCACAGTGGCAGATATGTAAATACGGCGTTTACTTACCATTTCTCACGCATTACGGTTCGAACAATCGAACACCTATACGGATTCTCTTGCACAGTGGCAGATATGTAAATACGGCGTTTACTTACCATTTCTCACGCATTAGGGTTCGAACACTCGAACACCTACACGGATTCTCCTGCACAGTGGCAGATATGTAAATACGGCGTTTACTAACCATTTCTCACGCATTAGGGTTCGAACACTCGAACACCTACACGGATTCTCCTGCACAGTGGCAGATATGTAAATACGGCGTTTACTTACCATTTCTCACGCATTAGGGTACGAACACTCGAACACCTACACAGATTCTCCTGCACAGTGGCAGATATGTAAATACGGCGTTTACTTACCATTTCTCCTGCATTAGGGTTCGAACACTCGAGCACCTATACGGATTCTCCTGCACAGTGGCAGATATGTAAATACGGCGTTTACTTACCATTTCTCATGCATTAGGGTTCGAACACTCCAACACCTATACGGATTCTCCTGCACAGTGGCAGATATGTAAATACGGCGTTTACTTACCATTTCTCACGCATTACGGTTCGAACAATCGAACACCTATACGGATTCTCTTGCACAGTGGCAGATATGTAAATACGGCGTTTACTTACCATTTCTCACGCATTAGGGTTCGAACACACGAACACCTATACGGATTCTCCTGTACAGTGGCAGATATGTAAATACGGCGTTTACTTACCATTTCTCACGCATTACGGTTCGAACACTCGAACACCTATACGGATTCTCCTGCACAGTGGCATATATGTAAATACGGCGTTTACTTACCATTTCTCACGCATTACGCTTCGAACACTCGAACACCTATACGGATTCTCCTACACAGTGGCAGATATGTAAATATGGCGTTTACTTACCATTTCTCACGCATTACGGTTCGAACACTCGAAGACCTATACGGATTCACCTGTACAGTGGCAGATATGTAAATACGGCGTTTACTTACCATTTCTCACGCATTACGGTTCGAACACTCGAACACCTATACGGATTCTCCTGCACAGTGGCAGATATGTAAATACGGCGTTTGCTTACCATTTCTCAGGCATTACGGTTCGAACACTCGAAGACCTATACGGATTCTCCTACACAGTGGCAGATATGTAAATACGGCGTTTACTTACCATTTGTCACGCATTACTGTTCGAACACTCGAACACCTATACGGATTCTCTTGCACAGTGGCAGATATGTAAATACGGCGTTTACTTACCATTTGTCACGCATTACGGTTCGAACACTCGAACAACTATACGGATTCTCCTGCACAGTGGCAGATATGTAAATACGGCGTTTACTTACCATTTGTCACGCATTACGGTTCGAACACTCGAACACCTATACGGATTCTCCTGCACAGTGGCAGATATGTAAATACGGCGTTTACTTACCATTTCTCACGCATTACGGTACGAAACTCGAACACCTATACGGATTCTCCTGCACAGTGGCAGATATGCAAACACGGCGTTTACTTACCATTTCTCACGCATTACGGTTGGAACACTCGAACACCTATACGGATTCTCCTGCACAGTGGCAGATATGTAAGTACGGCGTTTACTTACCTATTCTCACGCATTACGGTTCGAACAATCGAACACCTATACGGATTCTCCTGCACAGTGGCAGATATGTAAATACGGCGTTTACTAACCTATTCTCACGCATTAGGGTTTGAACACTCGAAGACGTATACGGATTCTCCTGCACCGTGGCAGATATGTAAATACGGCGTTTACTTACCATTTCTTACGCATTACGGTACGAAACTCGAACACCTATACGGTTTGTCCTGCACAGTGGCAGATATGTAAATACGGCGTTTACTTACCTTTTCTCACGCATTACAGTTCGAACACTCGAACACCTATACGGATTCTCCTGCACAGTGGCAGATATGTAAATACGGCGTTTACTTACCATTTCTCATGCATTAGGGTTCGAAGACTCGAACACCTATACGGATTCTCCTGCACAGTGGCAGATATGTAAATACGGCGTTTACTAACCTATTCTCACGCATGAGGGTTTGAACACTCGAAGACCTATACGGATTCTCCTGCACAGTGGCAGATATGTAAATACGGCGTTTACTTACCATTTCTTACGCATTACTGTACGAAACTCGAACACCTATACGGATTCTCCTGCAGAGTGGCAGATATGTAAATACGTCATTTACTTACTATTTCTCACGCATTACAGTTCGAACACTCGAACACCTATACGGATTCTCCTGCACAGTGGCAGATATGTAAATCCGGCGTTAACTTACCATTTCTCATGCATTAGGGTTCGAAGACTCGAACACCTATACGGATTCTCCTGCACAGTGGCAGATATGTAAATACGGCATTTACTAACCTATTCTCACGCATTAGGATTTGAACACTCGAAGACCTATACGGATTCACCTGTACAGTGGCAGATATGTAAATACGGCGTTTACTTACCATTTCTCACGCATTACGGTTCGAACACTCGAACACCTATACGGATTCTCCTGCACAGTGGCAGATATGTAAATACGGCATTTGCTTACCATTTCTCAGGCATTACGGTTCGAACACTCGAAGACCTATACGGATTCTCCTACACAGTGGCAGATATGTAAATACGGCGTTTACTTACCATTTGTCACGCATTACTGTTCGAACACTCGAACACCTATACGGATTCTCTTGCACAGTGGCAGATATGTAAATACGGCATTTACTTACCATTTGTCACGCATTACGGTTCGAACACTCGAACAACTATACGGATTCTCCTGCACAGTGGCAGATATGTAAATACGGCGTTTACTTACCATTTGTCACGCATTACGGTTCGAACACTCGAACACCTATACGGATTCTCCTGCACAGTGGCAGATATGTAAATACGGCGTTTACTTACCATTTCTCACGCATTACGGTACGAAACTCGAACACCTATACGGATTCTCCTGCACAGTGGCAGATATGTAAACACGGCGTTTACTTACCATTTCTCACGCATTACGGTTGGAACACTCGAACACCTATACGGATTCTCCTGCACAGTGGCAGATATGTAAGTACGGCGTTTACTTACCTATTCTCACGCATTAGGGTTCGAACAATCGAACACCTATACGGATTCTCCTGCACAGTGGCAGATATGTAAATACGGCGTTTACTAACCTATTCTCACGCATTAGGGTTTGAACACTCGAAGACGTATACGGATTCTCCTGCACCGTGGCAGATATGTAAATACGGCGTTTACTTACCATTTCTTACGCATTACGGTACGAAACTCGAACACCTATACGGATTGTCCTGCACAGTGGCAGATATGTAAATACGGCGTTTACTTACCTTTTCTCACGCATTACAGTTCGAACACTCGAACACCTATACGGATTCTCCTGCACAGTGGCAGATATGTAAATACGGCGTTTACTTACCATTTCTCATGCATTAGGGTTCGAAGACTCGAACACCTATACGGATTCTCCTGCACAGTGGCAGATATGTAAATACGGCGTTTACTAACCTATTCTCACGCATTAGGGTTTGAACACTCGAAGACCTATACGGATTCACCTGCACAGTGGCAGATATGTAAATACGGCGTTTACTTACCATTTCTGAGGCATTACGGTTCGAACTGTCGAACACCTATACGGATTCTCCTGCACAGTGGCAGATATGTAAATACGGCGTTTACTTACCATTTGTCACGCATTACGGTTCGAACACTCGAACACCAATACGGATTCTCCTGCACAGTGGTAGATATGTAAATACGGCGTTTACTTACCATTTGTCACGCATTACGGGTCGAACACTCGAACACCTATACGGATTCTCCTGCACAGTGGCAGATATGTAAATACGGCGTTTACTTACGATTTGTCACGCATTACGGTTCGAACACTCGAACACCTATACGGATTCTCCTGCACAGTGGCAGATATGTAAATACGGCGTTTACTTACCATTTCTCACGCATTACGGTACGAAACTCGAACACCTATACGGATTCTCCTGCACAGTGGCAGATATGTAAATACGGTGTTTACTTACCATTTCTCACGCATTACGGTTTGAACAGTCGCACACTTATACGGATTCTCCTGCACAGTGGCAGATATGTAAATACGGCGTTTACTTTCCTATTCTCAGGCATTATGGTTCGAAGACTCGAACACCTATACGGATTCTCCTGCACAGTGGCAGATATGTAAATACGGCGTTTACTTACCTATTCTCAGGCATTATGGTTTAAAGACTCAAACACCTATACGGATTCTTCTACACAGTGGCAGATATGTAAATACGGCGTTTACTGACCTATTCTCACGCATTAGGGTTCAAACACTCGAACACCTATACGGATTCTCCTGCACAGTGGCAGATATGTAAATACGGCGTTTACTTACCATTTCTCACGCATTACGGTACGAAACTCGAACACCTATACGGATTCTCCTGCACAGTGGCAGATATGTAAATACGGCGTTTACTTACCATTTCTCACGCATTACGGTTTGAACACTCGCACACTTATACGGATTCTCCTACACAGTGGCAGATATGTAAATACGGCGTTTACTTACCTATTCTCAGGCATTATGGTTCGAAGACTCGAACACCTATACGGATTCTCCTGCACAGTGGCAGATATGTAAATACGGCGTTTACTTACCTATTCTCACGCATTAGGGTTCGAACACTCGAACACCTATACGGATTCTCCTGCACAGTGGCAGATATGTAAATACGGCGTTTACTTACCTATTCTCAAGCATTATGGTTCAAAGACTCAAACACCTATACGGATTCTTCTGCACAGTGGCAGATATGTAAATACGGCGTTTACTTACCTATTCTCACGCATTAGGGTTCGAACACTCGAACACCTATACGGATTCTCCTGCACAGTGGCAGATATGTAAATACGGCGTTTGCTTACCTATTCTCAGGCATTAGGGTTCGAACACTCGAATACCTATACGGATTCACCTGCACAGTGGCATATATGTACATACGGCGTTTACTTACCATTTCTCACGCATTACGGCTCGAACACTCGAACACCTATACGGATTCTCCTGCATAGTGGCAGATATGTAAATACGGCATTTACTTACTATTTCTCACGCATTACGGTTCGAACACTCGAACACCTATACGGATTCACCTGCCCAGTGGCAGATATGTAAATACGGCGTTTACTTACCATTTCTCACGCATTACGGTACGAAACTCGAACACCTATACGGATTCTCCTGCACAGTGGCAGATATGTAAATATGGCGTTTACTTACCATTTCTCACGCATTACAGTTCGAACACTCGAACACCTCTACGGATTCTCCTGCACAGTGGCAGATATGTAAATACGGCGTTTAGTTACCATTTCTCATGCATTAGGGTTCGAAGACTCGAACACCTATACGGATTCTCCTGCACAGTGGCAGATATGTAAATACGGCGTTTACTAACCTATTCTCACGCATTAGGGTTTGAACACTCGAAGACCTATACGGATTCACCTGCACAGTGGCAGATATGTAAATACGGTGTTTACTTACCATTTCTCACGCATTACGGTTCGAACACTCGAACACCTATACGGATTCTCCTGCACAGTGGCAGATATGTAAATACGGCGTTTGCTTACCATTTCTCAGGCATTATGCTTCGAACAGTCGAAGACCTATACGGATTCTCCTGCACAGTGGCAGATATGTAAGTACGGCGTTTACTTACCATTTGTCACGCATTACGGTTCGAACACTCGAACACCTATACGGATTCTCCTGCACAGTGGCAGATATGTAAATACGGCGTTTACTTACCATTTGTCACGCATTACGGTTCGAACACTCGAACACCTATACGGATTCTCCTGCACAGTGGCAGATATGTAAATACGGCGTTTACCTACGATTTGTCACGCATTACGGTTCGAACACTCGAACACCTATACGGATTCTCCTGCACAGTGGCAGATATGTAAATACGGCGTTTACTTACCATTTCTCACGCATTACGGTACGAAACTCGAACACCTATACGGATTCTCCTGCACAGTGGCAGATATGTAAATACGGCGTTTACTTACCATTTCTCACGCATTACGGTTTGAACACTCGCACACTTATACGGATTCTCCTGCACAGTGGCAGATATGTAAATACGGCGTTTACTTACCTATTCTCAGGCATTATGGTTCGAAGACTCGAACACCTATACGGATTCTCCTGCACAGTGGCAGATATGTAAATACGGTGTTTACTTACCTATTCTCACGCATTAGGGTTCGAACACTCGAACACCTATACGGATTCTCCTGCACAGTGGCAGATATGTAAATACGGCGTTTACTTACCTATTCTCAAGCATTATGGTTCAAAGACTCAAACACCTATACGGATTCTTCTGCACAGTGGCAGATATGTAAATACGGCGTTTACTGACCTATTCACACGCATTAGGGTTCAAACACTCGAACACCTATACGGATTCTCCTGCACAGTGGCAGATATGTAAATACGGCGTTATGTAAATACGGCGTTTACTTACCATTTCTGACGCATTAGGGTTCGAACACTCGAACACCTGTACGGATTCTCCTACACAGTGGCAGATATGTAAATACGGCGTTTGCTTACCTATTCTCAGGCATTAGGGTTCGAACACTCGAACACCTATACGGATTCACCTGCACAGTGGCATATATGTAAATACGGCGTTTACTTACCATTTCTCACGCATTACGGCTCGAACACTCGAACACCTATACGGATTCTCCTGCATAGTGGCAGATATGTAAATACGGCATTTACTTACCATTTCTCACGCATTACGGTTCGAACACTCGAACACCTATACGGATTCACCTGCCCAGTGGCAGATATGTAAATACGGCGTTTACTTACCATTTCTCACGCATTACAGTACGAAACTCGAACACCTATACAGATTCTCCTGCACAGTGGCAGATATGTAAATACGCCGTTTACTTACCATTTCTCACGCATTACAGTTCGAACACTCGAACACCTATACGGATTCTCCTGCACAGTGGCAGATATGTAAATACGGCGTTTACTTACCATTTTTTACGCATTACGGTACGAAACTCGAACACCTATACGGATTCACCTGCACAGTGGCAGATATGTAAATACGGCGTTTACTTACCATTTCTCACGCATTACAGTTCGAACACTCGAACAGCTATACGGATTCTCCTGCACAGTGGCAGATATGTAAATACGGCGTTTACTTACCATTTCTCACGCATTACGGTTCGAACACTCGAACACCTATAAGGATTCACCTGCACAGTGGCAGATATGTAAATACGGCGTTTACTTACCATTTCTCACGCATTACGGTACGAAACTCGAACACCTATACGGATTCTCCTGCACAGTGGCAGATATGTAAACACGGCGTTTACTTACCATTTCTCACGCATTACGGTTGGAACACTCGAACACCTATACGGATTCTCCTGCACAGTGGCAGATATGTAAGTACGGCGTTTACTTACCTATTCTCACGCATTAGGGTTCGAACAATCGAACACCTATACGGATTCTCCTGCACAGTGGCAGATATGTAAATACGGCGTTTACTAACCTATTCTCACGCATTAGGGTTTGAACACTCGAAGACGTATACGGATTCTCCTGCACCGTGGCAGATATGTAAATACGGCGTTTACTTACCATTTCTTACGCATTACGGTACGAAACTCGAACACCTATACGGATTGTCCTGCACAGTGGCAGATATGTAAATACGGCGTTTACTTACCTTTTCTCACGCATTACAGTTCGAACACTCGAACACCTATACGGATTCTCCTGCACAGTGGCAGATATGTAAATACGGCGTTTACTTACCATTTCTCATGCATTAGGGTTCGAAGACTCGAACACCTATACGGATTCTCCTGCACAGTGGCAGATATGTAAATACGGCGTTTACTAACCTATTCTCACGCATTAGGGTTTGAACACTCGAAGACCTATACGGATTCTCCTGCACAGTGGCAGATATGTAAATACGGCGTTTACTTACCATTTCTTACGCATTACTGTACGAAACTCGAACACCTATACGGATTCTCCTGCAGAGTGGCAGATATGTAAATACGTCATTTACTTACTATTTCTCACGCATTACAGTTCGAACACTCGAACACCTATACGGATTCTCCTGCACAGTGGCAGATATGTAAATCCGGCGTTAACTTACCATTTCTCATGCATTAGGGTTCGAAGACTCGAACACCTATACGGATTCTCCTGCACAGTGGCAGATATGTAAATACGGCATTTACTAACCTATTCTCACGCATTAGGATTTGAACACTCGAAGACCTATACGGATTCACCTGTACAGTGGCAGATATGTAAATACGGCGTTTACTTACCATTTCTCACGCATTACGGTTCGAACACTCGAACACCTATACGGATTCTCCTGCACAGTGGCAGATATGTAAATACGGCGTTTGCTTACCATTTCTCAGGCATTACGGTTCGAACACTCGAAGACCTATACGGATTCTCCTACACAGTGGCAGATATGTAAATACGGCGTTTACTTACCATTTGTCACGCATTACTGTTCGAACACTCGAACACCTATACGGATTCTCTTGCACAGTGGCAGATATGTAAATACGGCGTTTACTTACCATTTGTCACGCATTACGGTTCGAACACTCGAACAACTATACGGATTCTCCTGCACAGTGGCAGATATGTAAATACGGCGTTTACTTACCATTTGTCACGCATTACGGTTCGAACACTCGAACACCTATACGGATTCTCCTGCACAGTGGCAAATATGTAAATACGGCGTTTACTTACCATTTCTCACGCATTACGGTACGAAACTCGAACACCTATACGGATTCTCCTGCACAGTGGCAGATATGTAAACACGGCGTTTACTTACCATTTCTCACGCATTACGGTTGGAACACTCGAACACCTATACGGATTCTCCTGCACAGTGGCAGATATGTAAGTACGGCGTTTACTTACCTATTCTCACGCATTAGGGTTCGAACAATCGAACACCTATACGGATTCTCCTGCACAGTGGCAGATATGTAAATACGGCGTTTACTAACCTATTCTCACGCATTAGGGTTTGAACACTCGAAGACGTATACGGATTCTCCCTGCACCGTGGCAGATATGTAAATACGGCGTTTACTTACCATTTCTTACGCATTACGGTACGAAACTCGAACACCTATACGGATTGTCCTGCACAGTGGCAGATATGTAAATACGGCGTTTACTTACCTTTTCTCACGCATTACAGTTCGAACACTCGAACACATATACGGATTCTCCTGCACAGTGGCAGATATGTAAATACGGCGTTTACTTACGATTTGTCACGCATTACGGTTCGAACACTCGAACACCTATACGGATTCTCCTGCACAGTGGCAGATATGTAAATACGGCGTTTACTTACCATTTCTCACGCATTACGGTACGAAACTCGAACACCTATACGGATTCTCCTGCACAGTGGCAGATATGTAAATACGGTGTTTACTTACCATTTCTCACGCATTACGGTTTGAACAGTCGCACACTTATACGGATTCTCCTGCACAGTGGCAGATATGTAAATACGGCGTTTACTTTCCTATTCTCAGGCATTATGGTTCGAAGACTCGAACACCTATACGGATTCTCCTGCACAGTGGCAGATATGTAAATACGGCGTTTACTTACCTATTCTCAGGCATTATGGTTTAAAGACTCAAACACCTATACGGATTCTTCTACACAGTGGCAGATATGTAAATACGGCGTTTACTGACCTATTCTCACGCATTAGGGTTCAAACACTCGAACACCTATACGGATTCTCCTGCACAGTGGCAGATATGTAAATACGGCGTTTACTTACCATTTCTCACGCATTACGGTACGAAACTCGAACACCTATACGGATTCTCCTGCACAGTGGCAGATATGTAAATACGGCGTTTACTTACCATTTCTCACGCATTACGGTTTGAACACTCGCACACTTATACGGATTCTCCTACACAGTGGCAGATATGTAAATACGGCGTTTACTTACCTATTCTCAGGCATTATGGTTCGAAGACTCGAACACCTATACGGATTCTCCTGCACAGTGGCAGATATGTAAATACGGCGTTTACTTACCTATTCTCACGCATTAGGGTTCGAACACTCGAACACCTATACGGATTCTCCTGCACAGTGGCAGATATGTAAATACGGCGTTTACTTACCTATTCTCAAGCATTATGGTTCAAAGACTCAAACACCTATACGGATTCTTCTGCACAGTGGCAGATATGTAAATACGGCGTTACTTACCTATTCTCACGCATTAGGGTTCGAACACTCGAACACCTATACGGATTCTCCTGCACAGTGGCAGATATGTAAATACGGCGTTTGCTTACCTATTCTCAGGCATTAGGGTTCGAACACTCGAATACCTATACGGATTCACCTGCACAGTGGCATATATGTACATACGGCGTTTACTTACCATTTCTCACGCATTACGGCTCGAACACTCGAACACCTATACGGATTCTCCTGCATAGTGGCAGATATGTAAATACGGCATTTACTTACTATTTCTCACGCATTACGGTTCGAACACTCGAACACCTATACGGATTCACCTGCCCAGTGGCAGATATGTAAATACGGCGTTTACTTACCATTTCTCACGCATTACGGTACGAAACTCGAACACCTATACGGATTCTCCTGCACAGTGGTAGATATGTAAATACGCCGTTTACTTACCATTTCTCACGCATTACAGTTCGAACACTCGAACACCTATACGGATTCTACTGCACAGTGGCAGATATTTAAATACGGCGTTTACTTACCATTTCTCATGCATTAGGGTTCGAAGACTCGAACACCTATACGGATTCTCCTGCACAGTGGCAGATATGTAAATACGGCGTTTACTAACCTATTCTCACGCATTAGGGTTTGAACACTCGAAGACCTATACGGATTCTCCTGTACAGTGGCAGATATGTAAATACGGCGTTTACTTACCATTTTTTACGCATTACGGTACGAAACTCGAACACCTATACGGATTCTCCTGCACAGTGGCAGATATGTAAATACGGCGTTTACTTACCATTTCTCACGCGTTACAGTTCGAACACTCGAACAGCTATACGGATTCTCCTGCACAGTGGCAGATATGTAAATACGGCGTTTACTTACCATTTCTCACGCATTACGGTTCGAACACTCGAACACCTATAAGGATTCACCTGCACAGTGCCAGATATGTAAATACGGCGTTTACTTACCATTTCTCACGCATTACGGTACGAAACTCGAACCCCTATACGGATTCTCCTCCATAGTGGCAGATATGTAAATACGGCGTTTACTTACCATTTTTCACGCATTACAGTTCGAACACTCGAACACCTATACGGATTCTCCTGCACAGTGACAGATATTTAAATACGGTGTTTACTTACCATTTCTCATGCATTAGGGTTCGAAGACTCGAACACCTATACGGATTCTCCTGCACAGTGGCAGATATGTAAATACGGCGTTTACTAACCTATTCTCACGCATTAGGGTTTGAACACTCGAAGACCTATACGGATTCTCCTGCACAGTGGCAGATATGTAAATACGGCGTTTACTTACCATTTCTTACGCATTACTGTACGAAACTCGAACACCTATACGGATTCTCCTGCAGAGTGGCAGATATGTAAATACGTCATTTACTTACTATTTCTCACGCATTACAGTTCGAACACTCGAACACCTATACGGATTCTCCTGCACAGTGGCAGATATGTAAATACGGCGTTAACTTACCATTTCTCATGCATTAGGGTTCGAAGACTCGAACACCTATACGGATTCTCCTGCACAGTGGCAGATACTAACCTATTCTCACGCATTAGGATTTGAACACTCGAAGACCTATACGGATTCACCTGTACAGTGGCAGATATGTAAATACGGCGTTTACTTACCATTTCTCACGCATTACGGTTCGAACACTCGAACACCTATACGGATTCTCCTGCACAGTGGCAGATATGTAAATACGGCGTTTGCTTACCATTTCTCAGGCATTACGGTTCGAACACTCGAAGACCTATACGGATTCTCCCACACAGTGGCAGATATGTAAATACGGCGTTTACGTACCATTTGTCACGCATTACTGTTCGAACACTCGAACAGCTATACGGATTCTCTTGCACAGTGGCAGATATGTAAGTACGACGTTTACTTACCATTTGTCACGCATTACGGTTCGAACACTCGAACAACTATACGGATTCTCCTGCACAGTGGCAGATATGTAAATACGGCGTTTACTTACCATTTGTCACGCATTTACGGTTCGAACACTCGAACACCTATACGGATTCTCCTGCACAGTGGCAGATATGTAAATACGGCGTTTACTTACCATTTCTCACGCATCACGGTACGAAACTCGAACACCTATACGGATTCTCCTGTACAGTGGCAGATATGTAAACACGGCGTTTACTTACCATTTCTCACGCATTACGGTTGGAACACTCGAACACCTATACGGATTCTCCTGCACAGTGGCAGATATGTAAGTACGGCGTTTACTTACCTATTCTCACGCATTAGGGTTCGAACAATCGAACACCTATACGGATTCTCCTGCACAGTGGCAGATATGTAAATACGGCGTTTACTAACCTATTCTCACGCATTAGGGTTTGAACACTCGAAGACGTATACGGATTCTCCTGCACAGTGGCAGATATGTAAATACGGCGTTTACTTACCATTTCTTACGCATTACGGTACGAAACTCGAACACCTATACGGATTGTCCTGCACAGTGGCAGATATGTAAATACGGCGTTTACTTACCTTTTCTCAAGCATTACAGTTCGAACACTCGAACACCTATACGGATTCTCCTGCACAGTGGCAGATATGTAAATACGGCGTTTACTTACCATTTCTCATGCATTAGGGTTCGAAGACTCGAACACCTATACGGATTCTCCTGCACAGTGGCAGATATGTAAATACGGCGTTTACTAACCTATTCTCACGCATTAGGGTTTGAACACTCGAAGACCTATACGGATTCACCTGCACAGTGGCAGATATGTAAATACGGCGTTTACTTACCATTTCTGAGGCATTACGGTTCGAACTGTCGAACACCTATACGGATTCTCCTGCACAGTGGCAGATATGTAAATACGGCGTTTACTTACCATTTGTCACGCATTACGGTTCGAACACTCGAACACCAATACGGATTCTCCTGCACAGTGGCAGATATGTAAACACGGCGTTTACTTACCATTTGTCACGCATTACGGTTCGAACACTCGAACACCTATACCGATTCTCCTGCACAGTGGCAGATATGTAAATACGGCGTTTACTTACGATTTGTCACGCATTACGGTTCGAACACTCGAACACCTATACGGATTCTCCTGCACAGTGGCAGATATGTAAATACGGCATTTACTTACCATTTCTCACGCATTACGGTACGAAACTCGAACACCTATACGGATTCTCCTGCACAGTGGCAGATATGTAAATACGGTGTTTACTTACCATTTCTCACGCATTACGGTTTGAACAGTCGCACACTTATACGGATTCTCTTGCACAGTGGCAGATATGTAAATACGGCGTTTACTTTCCTATTCTCAGGCATTATGGTTCAAAGACTCGAACACCTATACGGATTCTCCTGCACAGTGGCAGATATGTAAATACGGCGTTTACTTACCTATTCTCAGGCATTATGGTTTAAAGACTCAAACACCTATACGGATTCTTCTGCACAGTGGCAGATATGTAAATACGGCGTTTACTGACCTATTCTCACGCATTAGGGTTCAAACACTCGAACACCTATACGGATTCTCCTGCACAGTGGCAGATATGTAAATACGGCGTTTACTTACCTATTCTCATGCATTAGGGTTCGAACACTCGAACACCTACACGGATTCTCCTGCATAGTGGCAGATATGTAAATACGGCGTTTACTTACCTATTCTCACGCATTAGGCTTCGAACACTCGAACACCTATACGGATTCTCCTGCACAGTGGCATATATGTAAATACTTCGTTTACTTACCATTTCTGACGCATTAGGGTTCGAACACTCGAACACCTATACGGATTCTCCTGCACAGTGGCAGATATGTAAATACGGCGTTTACTTACCTATTCTCAGGCATTAGGGTTCGAACACTCGAACACCTATACGGATTCACCTGCACAGTGGCATATATGTAAGTACGGCGTTTACTTACCATTTCTCACGCATTACGGCTCGAACACTCGAACACCTATACGGATTCTCCTGTATAGTGGCAGATATGTAAATACGGCGTTTACTTACCACTTCTCACGCATTACGGTTCGAACAGTCGAACACCTATACGGATTCACCTGCACAGTGGCAGATATGTAAATACGGCGTTTACTTACCATTTCTCACGCATTACGGTACGAAACTCGAACACCTATACGGATTCTCCTGCACAGTGGCAGATATGTAAATACGGCGTTTACTTACCATTTCTCACGCATTACAGTTCGAACACTCGAACACCTATACGGATTCTCCTGCACAGTGGCAGATATTTAAATACGGCGTTTACTTACCATTTCTCATGCATTAGGGTTCGAAGACTCGAACACCTATACGGATTCTCCTGCACAGTGGCAGATATGTAAATACGGCATTTACTAACCTATTCTCACGCATTAGGGTTTGAACACTCGAAGAGCTATACGGATTCTCCTGCACAGTGGCAGATATGTAAATACGGCGTTTACTTACCATTTCTTACGCATTACGGTACGAAACTAAAACACCTATACGGATTCTCCTGCACAGTGGCAGATATGTAAATACGGCGTTTACTTACCATTTCTCACGCATTACAGTTCGAACACTCGAACAGCTATACGGATTCTCCTGCACAGTGGCAGATATGTAAATACGGCGTTTACTTACCATTTCTCACGCATTACGGTTCGAACACTCGAACACCTATTCGGATTCACCTGCACAGTGGCAGATATGTAAATACGGCGTTTACTTACCATTTCTCATGCATTAGGGTTGAAAGACTCGAACACCTATACGGATTCTCCTGCACAGTGGCAGATATGTAAATACGGCGTTTACTAACCTATTCTCACGCATTAGGGTTTGAACACTCGAAGACCTATACCGATTCTCCTGCACAGTGGCAGATATGTAAATACGGCGTTTACTTACCATTTCGTACGCATAACGGTACGAAACTCGAACACCTATACGGATTCTCCTGCACAGTGGCAGATATGTAAATACGGCGTTTACTTACTATTTCTCACGCATTACAGTTCGAACACTCGAACACCTATACGGATTCTCCTGCACAGTGGCAGATATGTAAATACGGCGTTTACTTACCATTTCTCATGCATTAGGGTTCGAAGACTCGAACACCTATACGGATTCTCCTGCACAGTGGCAGATATGTAAATACGGCGTTTACTAACCTATTCTCACGCATTAGGATTTGAACACTCGAAGACCTATACGGATTCACCTGTACAGTGGCAGATATGTAAATACGGTGTTTACTTACCATTTCTCACGCATTACAGTTCGAACACTCGAACACCTATACGGATTCTCCTGCACAGTGGCAGATATGTAAATACGGCGTTTGCTTACCATTTCTCAGGCATTGCGGTTCGAACACTCGAAGACCTATACGGATTCTCCTGCACAGTGGCAGATATGTAAATACGGCGTTTACTTACCATTTGTCACGCATTACTGTTCGAACACTCGAACACCTACACGGATTCTCTTGCACAGTGGCAGATGTGTAAATACGGCGTTTACTTACCATTTGTCACGCATTACGGTTCGAACACTCGAACACCTATACGGATTCTCCTGCACAGTGGCAGATATGTAAATACGGGGTTTACTTACCATTTGTCACGCATTACGGTTCGCACACTCGAACACCTATACGGATTCTCCTGCACAGTGGCAGATATGTAAATACGGCGTTTACTTACCATTTCTAACGCATTACGGTTTGAACACTCGAACACCTATACGGATTCTCCTGCACAGTGGCAGATATGTAAATACGGCGTTTACTTACCTATTCTCACGCATTAGGGTTCGAACACTCGAACACCTATACGGATTCTCCAGCACAGTGGCAGATATGTAAATACGGCGTTTACTTACCTATTCTCAGGCATTATGGTTCAAAGACTCGAACACCTATACGGATTCTTCTGCACAGTGGCAGATATGTAAATACGGCGTTTACTGACCTATTCTCACGCATTAGGGTTCGAACACTCGAACACCTATACGGATTCTCCTGCAATGTGGCAGATATGTAAATACGGCGTTTACTTACCTATTCTCATGCATTAGGGTTCGAAGACTCGAACACCTACACGGATTCTCCCGCATAGTGGCAGATATGTAAATACGGCGTTTACTTACCTATTCTCACGCATTAGGCTTTGAACAATCGAACACCTATACGGATTCTCCTGCACAGTGGCATATATGTAAATACGGCGTTTACTTACCATTTCTGACGCATTAGGGTTCGAACACTCGAACACCTATACGGATTCTCCTGCACAGTGGCAGATATGTAAATACGGCGTTTACTTACCTATTCTCAGGCATTAGGGTTCGAACACTCGAACACCTATAGGGATTCACCTGCACAGTGGCATATATGTAAATACGGCGTTTACTTGCCATTTCTCACGCATTACGGTTCGAACACTCGAACACCTATACGGATTCTCCTGCTTAGTGGCAGATATGTAAATACGGCGTTTACTTACCATTTCTCACGCATTACGGTTTGAACACTCGAACACCTATACGGATTCACCTGCATAGTGGCAGATATGTAAATACGGCGTTTACTTACCATTTCTCACGCATTACGGTTCGAAACTCGAACACCTATACGGATTCTCCTGCACAGTGGCAGATATGTAAATACGGCGTTTACTTACCATTTCTCACGCATTACAGTTCGAACACTCGAATACCTATACGGATTCTCCTGCACAGTGGCAGATATTTAAATACGGCGTTTACTTACCATTTCTCATGCATTAGGGTTCGAAGACTCGAACACCTATACGGATTCTCCTGCACAGTGGCTGATATGTAAATACGGCGTTTACTAACCTATTCTCACGCATTAGGGTTTGAACACTCGAAGACCTATACGGATTCTCCTGTACAATGGCAGATATGTAAATACGGCGTTTACTTACCATTTCTTACGCATTACGGTACGAAACTCGAACACCTATACGGATTCTCCTGCACAGTGGCAGATATGTAAATACGGCGTTTGCTTACCATTTCTCACGCATTACAGTTCGAACACTCGAACACCTATACGGATTCTCCTGCACAGTGGCAGATGTGTAAATACGGCGTTTACTTACCGTTTCTCACGCATTACGGTTCGAACACTCGAACACCTATACGGATTCACCTGCACAGTGGCAGATCTGTAAATACGGCGTTTACTTACCGTTTCTCACGCATTACGGTACGAAACTCGAACCCCTATACGGATTCTCCTGCACAGTGGCAGATATGTAAATACGGCGTTTACTTACCATTTCTCACGCATTACTGTTCGAACACTCGAACACCTATACGGATTCTCCTGCACAGTGGCAGATATGTAAATACGGCGTTTACTTACCTTTTCTCAAGCATTACAGTTCGAACACTCGAACACCTATACGGATTCTCCTGCACAGTGGCAGATATGTAAATACGGCGTTTACTTACCATTTCTCATGCATTAGGGTTCGAAGACTCGAACACCTATACGGATTCTCCTGCACAGTGGCAGATATGTAAATACGGCGTTTACTAACCTATTCTCACGCATTAGGGTTTGAACACTCGAAGACCTATACGGATTCACCTGCACAGTGGCAGATATGTAAATACGGCGTTTACTTACCATTTCTGAGGCATTACGGTTCGAACTGTCGAACACCTATACGGATTCTCCTACACAGTGGCAGATATGTAAATACGGCGTTTACTTACCATTTGTCACGCATTACGGTTCGAACACTCGAACACCAATACGGATTCTCCTGCACAGTGGCAGATATGTAAACACGGCGTTTACTTACCATTTGTCACGCATTACGGTTCGAACACTCGAACACCTATACCGATTCTCCTGCACAGTGGCAGATATGTAAATACGGCGTTTACTTACGATTTGTCACGCATTACGGTTCGAACACTCGAACACCTATACGGATTCTCCTGCACAGTGGCAGATATGTAAATACGGCATTTACTTACCATTTCTCACGCATTACGGTACGAAACTCGAACACCTATACGGATTCTCCTGCACAGTGGCAGATATGTAAATACGGTGTTTACTTACCATTTCTCACGCATTACGGTTTGAACAGTCGCACACTTATACGGATTCTCTTGCACAGTGGCAGATATGTAAATACGGCGTTTACTTTCCTATTCTCAGGCATTATGGTTCAAAGACTCGAACACCTATACGGATTCTCCTGCACAGTGGCAGATATGTAAATACGGCGTTTACTTACCTATTCTCAGGCATTATGGTTTAAAGACTCAAACACCTATACGGATTCTTCTGCACAGTGGCAGATATGTAAATACGGCGTTTACTGACCTATTCTCACGCATTAGGGTTCAAACACTCGAACACCTATACGGATTCTCCTGCACAGTGGCAGATATGTAAATACGGCGTTTACTTACCTATTCTCATGCATTAGGGTTCGAACACTCGAACACCTACACGGATTCTCCTGCATAGTGGCAGATATGTAAATACGGCGTTTACTTACCTATTCTCACGCATTAGGCTTCGAACACTCGAACACCTATACGGATTCTCCTGCACAGTGGCATATATGTAAATACTTCGTTTACTTACCATTTCTGACGCATTAGGGTTCGAACACTCGAACACCTATACGGATTCTCCTGCACAGTGGCAGATATGTAAATACGGCGTTTACTTACCTATTCTCAGGCATTAGGGTTCGAACACTCGAACACCTATACGGATTCACCTGCACAGTGGCATATATGTAAGTACGGCGTTTACTTACCATTTCTCACGCATTACGGCTCGAACACTCGAACACCTATACGGATTCTCCTGTATAGTGGCAGATATGTAAATACGGCGTTTACTTACCACTTCTCACGCATTACGGTTCGAACAGTCGAACACCTATACGGATTCACCTGCACAGTGGCAGATATGTAAATACGGCGTTTACTTACCATTTCTCACGCATTACGGTACGAAACTCGAACACCTATACGGATTCTCCTGCACAGTGGCAGATATGTAAATACGGCGTTTACTTACCATTTCTCACGCATTACAGTTCGAACACTCGAACACCTATACGGATTCTCCTGCACAGTGGCAGATATTTAAATACGGCGTTTACTTACCATTTCTCATGCATTAGGGTTCGAAGACTCGAACACCTATACGGATTCTCCTGCACAGTGGCAGATATGTAAATACGGCATTTACTAACCTATTCTCACGCATTAGGGTTTGAACACTCGAAGAGCTATACGGATTCTCCTGCACAGTGGCAGATATGTAAATACGGCGTTTACTTACCATTTCTTACGCATTACGGTACGAAACTAAAACACCTATACGGATTCTCCTGCACAGTGGCAGATATGTAAATACGGCGTTTACTTACCATTTCTCACGCATTACAGTTCGAACACTCGAACAGCTATACGGATTCTCCTGCACAGTGGCAGATATGTAA
This sequence comes from Camellia granthamiana, assembly GCA_036172215.1. NCBI lineage: Eukaryota > Viridiplantae > Streptophyta > Magnoliopsida > Ericales > Theaceae > Camellia > Camellia granthamiana. Next base: position 125,743 of record JAXFYN010000539.1, read on the forward strand.
ATACGGCGTTTACTTACCATTTCTCACGCATTACGGTTCGAACACTCGAACACCTATTCGGATTCACCTGCACAGTGGCAGATATGTAAATACGGCGTTTACTTACCATTTCTCATGCATTAGGGTTGAAAGACTCGAACACCTATACGGATTCTCCTGCACAGTGGCAGATATGTAAATACGGCGTTTACTAACCTATTCTCACGCATTAGGGTTTGAACACTCGAAGACCTATACCGATTCTCCTGCACAGTGGCAGATATGTAAATACGGCGTTTACTTACCATTTCGTACGCATAACGGTACGAAACTCGAACACCTATACGGATTCTCCTGCACAGTGGCAGATATGTAAATACGGCGTTTACTTACTATTTCTCACGCATTACAGTTCGAACACTCGAACACCTATACGGATTCTCCTGCACAGTGGCAGATATGTAAATACGGCGTTTACTTACCATTTCTCATGCATTAGGGTTCGAAGACTCGAACACCTATACGGATTCTCCTGCACAGTGGCAGATATGTAAATACGGCGTTTACTAACCTATTCTCACGCATTAGGATTTGAACACTCGAAGACCTATACGGATTCACCTGTACAGTGGCAGATATGTAAATACGGTGTTTACTTACCATTTCTCACGCATTACAGTTCGAACACTCGAACACCTATACGGATTCTCCTGCACAGTGGCAGATATGTAAATACGGCGTTTGCTTACCATTTCTCAGGCATTGCGGTTCGAACACTCGAAGACCTATACGGATTCTCCTGCACAGTGGCAGATATGTAAATACGGCGTTTACTTACCATTTGTCACGCATTACTGTTCGAACACTCGAACACCTACACGGATTCTCTTGCACAGTGGCAGATGTGTAAATACGGCGTTTACTTACCATTTGTCACGCATTACGGTTCGAACACTCGAACACCTATACGGATTCTCCTGCACAGTGGCAGATATGTAAATACGGGGTTTACTTACCATTTGTCACGCATTACGGTTCGCACACTCGAACACCTATACGGATTCTCCTGCACAGTGGCAGATATGTAAATACGGCGTTTACTTACCATTTCTAACGCATTACGGTTTGAACACTCGAACACCTATACGGATTCTCCTGCACAGTGGCAGATATGTAAATACGGCGTTTACTTACCTATTCTCACGCATTAGGGTTCGAACACTCGAACACCTATACGGATTCTCCAGCACAGTGGCAGATATGTAAATACGGCGTTTACTTACCTATTCTCAGGCATTATGGTTCAAAGACTCGAACACCTATACGGATTCTTCTGCACAGTGGCAGATATGTAAATACGGCGTTTACTGACCTATTCTCACGCATTAGGGTTCGAACACTCGAACACCTATACGGATTCTCCTGCAATGTGGCAGATATGTAAATACGGCGTTTACTTACCTATTCTCATGCATTAGGGTTCGAAGACTCGAACACCTACACGGATTCTCCTGCATAGTGGCAGATATGTAAATACGGCGTTTACTTACCTATTCTCACGCATTAGGCTTTGAACAATCGAACACCTATACGGATTCTCCTGCACAGTGGCATATATGTAAATACGGCGTTTACTTACCATTTCTGACGCATTAGGGTTCGAACACTCGAACACCTATACGGATTCTCCTGCACAGTGGCAGATATGTAAATACGGCGTTTACTTACCTATTCTCAGGCATTAGGGTTCGAACACTCGAACACCTATAGGGATTCACCTGCACAGTGGCATATATGTAAATACGGCGTTTACTTGCCATTTCTCACGCATTACGGTTCGAACACTCGAACACCTATACGGATTCTCCTGCTTAGTGGCAGATATGTAAATACGGCGTTTACTTACCATTTCTCACGCATTACGGTTTGAACACTCGAACACCTATACGGATTCACCTGCATAGTGGCAGATATGTAAATACGGCGTTTACTTACCATTTCTCACGCATTACGGTTCGAAACTCGAACACCTATACGGATTCTCCTGCACAGTGGCAGATATGTAAATACGGCGTTTACTTACCATTTCTCACGCATTACAGTTCGAACACTCGAATACCTATACGGATTCTCCTGCACAGTGGCAGATATTTAAATACGGCGTTTACTTACCATTTCTCATGCATTAGGGTTCGAAGACTCGAACACCTATACGGATTCTCCTGCACAGTGGCTGATATGTAAATACGGCGTTTACTAACCTATTCTCACGCATTAGGGTTTGAACACTCGAAGACCTATACGGATTCTCCTGTACAATGGCAGATATGTAAATACGGCGTTTACTTACCATTTCTTACGCATTACGGTACGAAACTCGAACACCTATACGGATTCTCCTGCACAGTGGCAGATATGTAAATACGGCGTTTGCTTACCATTTCTCACGCATTACAGTTCGAACACTCGAACACCTATACGGATTCTCCTGCACAGTGGCAGATGTGTAAATACGGCGTTTACTTACCGTTTCTCACGCATTACGGTTCGAACACTCGAACACCTATACGGATTCACCTGCACAGTGGCAGATCTGTAAATACGGCGTTTACTTACCGTTTCTCACGCATTACGGTACGAAACTCGAACCCCTATACGGATTCTCCTGCACAGTGGCAGATATGTAAATACGGCGTTTACTTACCATTTCTCACGCATTACTGTTCGAACACTCGAACACCTATACGGATTCTCCTGCACAGTGGCAGATATGTAAATACGGCGTTTACTTACCTTTTCTCAAGCATTACAGTTCGAACACTCGAACACCTATACGGATTCTCCTGCACAGTGGCAGATATGTAAATACGGCGTTTACTTACCATTTCTCATGCATTAGGGTTCGAAGACTCGAACACCTATACGGATTCTCCTGCACAGTGGCAGATATGTAAATACGGCGTTTACTAACCTATTCTCACGCATTAGGGTTTGAACACTCGAAGACCTATACGGATTCACCTGCACAGTGGCAGATATGTAAATACGGCGTTTACTTACCATTTCTGAGGCATTACGGTTCGAACTGTCGAACACCTATACGGATTCTCCTGCACAGTGGCAGATATGTAAATACGGCGTTTACTTACCATTTGTCACGCATTACGGTTCGAACACTCGAACACCAATACGGATTCTCCTGCACAGTGGCAGATATGTAAACACGGCGTTTACTTACCATTTGTCACGCATTACGGTTCGAACACTCGAACACCTATACCGATTCTCCTGCACAGTGGCAGATATGTAAATACGGCGTTTACTTACGATTTGTCACGCATTACGGTTCGAACACTCGAACACCTATACGGATTCTCCTGCACAGTGGCAGATATGTAAATACGGCATTTACTTACCATTTCTCACGCATTACGGTACGAAACTCGAACACCTATACGGATTCTCCTGCACAGTGGCAGATATGTAAATACGGTGTTTACTTACCATTTCTCACGCATTACGGTTTGAACAGTCGCACACTTATACGGATTCTCTTGCACAGTGGCAGATATGTAAATACGGCGTTTACTTTCCTATTCTCAGGCATTATGGTTCAAAGACTTGAACACCTATACGGATTCTCCTGCACAGTGGCAGATATGTAAATACGGCGTTTACTTACCTATTCTCAGGCATTATGGTTTAAAGACTCAAACACCTATACGGATTCTTCTGCACAGTGGCAGATATGTAAATACGGCGTTTACTGACCTATTCTCACGCATTAGGGTTCAAACACTCGAACACCTATACGGATTCTCCTGCACAGTGGCAGATATGTAAATACGGCGTTTACTTACCTATTCTCATGCATTAGGGTTCGAACACTCGAACACCTACACGGATTCTCCTGCATAGTGGCAGATATGTAAATACGGCGTTTACTTACCTATTCTCACGCATTAGGCTTCGAACACTCGAACACCTATACGGATTCTCCTGCACAGTGGCATATATGTAAATACTTCGTTTACTTACCATTTCTGACGCATTAGGGTTCGAACACTCGAACACCTATACGGATTCTCCTGCACAGTGGCAGATATGTAAATACGGCGTTTACTTACCTATTCTCAGGCATTAGGGTTCGAACACTCGAACACCTATACGGATTCACCTGCACAGTGGCATATATGTAAGTACGGCGTTTACTTACCATTTCTCACGCATTACGGCTCGAACACTCGAACACCTATACGGATTCTCCTGTATAGTGGCAGATATGTAAATACGGCGTTTACTTACCACATCTCACGCATTACGGTTCGAACAGTCGAACACCTATACGGATTCACCTGCACAGTGGCAGATATGTAAATACGGCGTTTACTTACCATTTCTCACGCATTACGGTACGAAACTCGAACACCTATACGGATTCTCCTGCACAGTGGCAGATATGTAAATACGGCGTTTACTTACCATTTCTCACGCATTACAGTTCGAACACTCGAACACCTATACGGATTCTCCTGCACAGTGGCAGATATTTAAATACGGCGTTTACTTACCATTTCTCATGCATTAGGGTTCGAAGACTCGAACACCTATACGGATTCTCCTGCACAGTGGCAGATATGTAAATACGGCATTTACTAACCTATTCTCACGCATTAGGGTTTGAACACTCGAAGAGCTATACGGATTCTCCTGCACAGTGGCAGATATGTAAATACGGCGTTTACTTACCATTTCTTACGCATTACGGTACGAAACTAAAACACCTATACGGATTCTCCTGCACAGTGGCAGATATGTAAATACGGCGTTTACTTACCATTTCTCACGCATTACAGTTCGAACACTCGAACAGCTATACGGATTCTCCTGCACAGTGGCAGATATGTAAATACGGCGTTTACTTACCATTTCTCACGCATTACGGTTCGAACACTCGAACACCTATTCGGATTCACCTGCACAGTGGCAGATATGTAAATACGGCGTTTACTTACCATTTCTCATGCATTAGGGTTGAAAGACTCGAACACCTATACGGATTCTCCTGCACAGTGGCAGATATGTAAATACGGCGTTTACTAACCTATTCTCACGCATTAGGGTTTGAACACTCGAAGACCTATACCGATTCTCCTGCACAGTGGCAGATATGTAAATACGGCGTTTACTTACCATTTCGTACGCATAACGGTACGAAACTCGAACACCTATACGGATTCTCCTGCACAGTGGCAGATATGTAAATACGGCGTTTACTTACTATTTCTCACGCATTACAGTTCGAACACTCGAACACCTATACGGATTCTCCTGCACAGTGGCAGATATGTAAATACGGCGTTTACTTACCATTTCTCATGCATTAGGGTTCGAAGACTCGAACACCTATACGGATTCTCCTGCACAGTGGCAGATATGTAAATACGGCGTTTACTAACCTATTCTCACGCATTAGGATTTGAACACTCGAAGACCTATACGGATTCACCTGTACAGTGGCAGATATGTAAATACGGTGTTTACTTACCATTTCTCACGCATTACAGTTCGAACACTCGAACACCTATACGGATTCTCCTGCACAGTGGCAGATATGTAAATACGGCGTTTGCTTACCATTTCTCAGGCATTGCGGTTCGAACACTCGAAGACCTATACGGATTCTCCTGCACAGTGGCAGATATGTAAATACGGCGTTTACTTACCATTTGTCACGCATTACTGTTCGAACACTCGAACACCTACACGGATTCTCTTGCACAGTGGCAGATGTGTAAATACGGCGTTTACTTACCATTTGTCACGCATTACGGTTCGAACACTCGAACACCTATACGGATTCTCCTGCACAGTGGCAGATATGTAAATACGGGGTTTACTTACCATTTGTCACGCATTACGGTTCGCACACTCGAACACCTATACGGATTCTCCTGCACAGTGGCAGATATGTAAATACGGCGTTTACTTACCATTTCTAACGCATTACGGTTTGAACACTCGAACACCTATACGGATTCTCCTGCACAGTGGCAGATATGTAAATACGGCGTTTACTTACCTATTCTCACGCATTAGGGTTCGAACACTCGAACACCTATACGGATTCTCCAGCACAGTGGCAGATATGTAAATACGGCGTTTACTTACCTATTCTCAGGCATTATGGTTCAAAGACTCGAACACCTATACGGATTCTTCTGCACAGTGGCAGATATGTAAATACGGCGTTTACTGACCTATTCTCACGCATTAGGGTTCGAACACTCGAACACCTATACGGATTCTCCTGCAATGTGGCAGATATGTAAATACGGCGTTTACTTACCTATTCTCATGCATTAGGGTTCGAAGACTCGAACACCTACACGGATTCTCCTGCATAGTGGCAGATATGTAAATACGGCGTTTACTTACCTATTCTCACGCATTAGGCTTTGAACAATCGAACACCTATACGGATTCTCCTGCACAGTGGCATATATGTAAATACGGCGTTTACTTACCATTTCTGACGCATTAGGGTTCGAACACTCGAACACCTATACGGATTCTCCTGCACAGTGGCAGATATGTAAATACGGCGTTTACTTACCTATTCTCAGGCATTAGGGTTCGAACACTCGAACACCTATAGGGATTCACCTGCACAGTGGCATATATGTAAATACGGCGTTTACTTGCCATTTCTCACGCATTACGGTTCGAACACTCGAACACCTATACGGATTCTCCTGCTTAGTGGCAGATATGTAAATACGGCGTTTACTTACCATTTCTCACGCATTACGGTTTGAACACTCGAACACCTATACGGATTCACCTGCATAGTGGCAGATATGTAAATACGGCGTTTACTTACCATTTCTCACGCATTACGGTTCGAAACTCGAACACCTATACGGATTCTCCTGCACAGTGGCAGATATGTAAATACGGCGTTTACTTACCATTTCTCACGCATTACAGTTCGAACACTCGAATACCTATACGGATTCTCCTGCACAGTGGCAGATATTTAAATACGGCGTTTACTTACCATTTCTCATGCATTAGGGTTCGAAGACTCGAACACCTATACGGATTCTCCTGCACAGTGGCTGATATGTAAATACGGCGTTTACTAACCTATTCTCACGCATTAGGGTTTGAACACTCGAAGACCTATACGGATTCTCCTGTACAATGGCAGATATGTAAATACGGCGTTTACTTACCATTTCTTACGCATTACGGTACGAAACTCGAACACCTATACGGATTCTCCTGCACAGTGGCAGATATGTAAATACGGCGTTTGCTTACCATTTCTCACGCATTACAGTTCGAACACTCGAACACCTATACGGATTCTCCTGCACAGTGGCAGATGTGTAAATACGGCGTTTACTTACCGTTTCTCACGCATTACGGTTCGAACACTCGAACACCTATACGGATTCACCTGCACAGTGGCAGATATGTAAATACGGCGTTTACTTACCGTTTCTCACGCATTACGGTACGAAACTCGAACCCCTATACGGATTCTCCTGCACAGTGGCAGATATGTAAATACGGCGTTTACTTACCATTTCTCACGCATTACTGTTCGAACACTCGAACACCTATACGGATTCTCCTGCACAGCGGCAGATATTTAAATACGGCGTTTACTTACCATTTCTCAGGCATTAGGGTTCGAAGACTCGAACACCTATACGGATTCTCCTGCACAGTGGCAGATATGTAAATACGCCGTTTACTAACCTATTCTCAGGCATTATGGTTCGAACACTCGAACACCTATACGGATTCTCCTGCACAGTGGCAGATATGTACATACGGCGTTAACTTACCATTTCTCATGCATTAGGGTTCGAAGACTCGAACACCTATACGGATTCTCCTGCACAGTGGCAGATATGTAAATACGGCATTTACTAACCTATTCTCTCGCATTAGGATTTGAACACTCGAAGACCTATACGGATTCACCTGTACAGTGGCAGATATGTAAATACGGCGTTTACTTACCATTTCTCACGCATTACGGTTCGAACACTCGAACACCTATACGGATTCTCCTGCACAGTGGCAGATATGTAAATACGGCGTTTGCTTACCATTTCTCAGGCATTACGGTTCGAACACTCGAAGACCTATACGGATTCTCCTACACAGTGGCAGATATGTAAATACGGCGTTTACTTACCATTTGTCACGCATTACTGTTCGAACACTCGAACACCTATACGGATTCTCTTGCACAGTGGCAGATATGTAAATACGGCGTTTACTTACCATTTGTCACGCATTACGGTTCGAACACTCGAACAACTATACGGATTCTCCTGCGCAGTGGCAGATATGTAAATACGGCGTTTACTTACCATTTGTCACGCATGACGGTTCGAACACTCGAACACCTATACGGATTCTCCTGCACAGTGGCAGATATGTAAATACGGCGTTTACTTACCATTTCTCACGCATTACGGTACGAAACTCGAACACCTATACGGATTCTCCTGCACAGTGGCAGATATGTAAATACGGCGTTTACTAACCTATTCTCACGCATTAGGGTTTGAACACTCGAAGACGTATACGGATTCTCCTGCACAGTGGCAGATATGTAAATACGGCGTTTACTTACCATTTCTTACGCATTACGGTACGAAACTCGAACACCTATACGGATTGTCCTGCACAGTGGCAGATATGTAAATACGGCGTTTACTTACCTTTTCTCACGCATTACAGTTCGAACACTCGAACACCTATACGGATTCTCTTGCACAGTGGCAGATATGTAAATACGGCGTTTACTTACCATTTCTCATGCATTAGGGTTCGAAGACTCGAACACCTATACGGATTCTCCTGCACAGTGGCAGATATGTAAATACGGCGTTTACTAACCTATTCTCACGCATTAGGGTTTGAACACTCGAAGACCTATACGGATTCACCTGCACAGTGGCAGATATGTAAATACGGCGTTTACTTACCATTTCTGAGGCATTACGGTTCGAACTGTCGAACACCTATACGGATTCTCCTGCACAGTGGCAGATATGTAAATACGGCGTTTACTTACCATTTGTCACGCATTACGGTTCGAACACTCGAACACCAATACGGATTCTCCTGCACAGTGGCAGATATGTAAATACGGCGTTTACTTACCATTTGTCACGCATTACGGTTCGAACACTCGAACACCTATACGGATTCTCCTGCACAGTGGCAGATATGTAAATACGGCGTTTACTTACGATTTGTCACGCATTACGGTTCGAACACTCGAACACCTATACGGATTCTCCTGCACAGTGGCAGATATGTAAACACGGCGTTTACTTACCATTTCTCACGCATTACGGTACGAAACTCGAACACCTATACGGATTCTCCTGCACAGTGGCAGATATGTAAATACGGTGTTTACTTACCATTTCTCACGCATTACGGTTTGAACAGTCGCACACTTATACGGATTCTCCTGCACAGTGGCAGATATGTAAATACGGCGTTTACTTTCCTATTCTCAGGCATTATGGTTCGAAGACTCGAACACCTATACGGATTCTCCTGCACAGTGGCAGATATGTAAATACGGCGTTTACTTACCTATTCTCAGGCATTATGGTTTAAAGACTCAAACACCTATACGGATTCTTCTGCACAGTGGCAGATATGTAAATACGGCGTTTACTGACCTATTCTCACGCATTAGGGTTCAAACACTCGAACACCTATACGGATTCTCCTGCACAGTGGCAGATATGTAAATACGGCGTTTACTTACCTATTCTCATGCATTAGGGTTCGAACACTCGAACACCTACACGGATTCTCCTGCATAGTGGCAGATATGTAAATACGGCGTTTACTTACCTATTCTCACGCATTAGGCTTCGAACACTCGAACACCTATACGGATTCTCCTGCACAGTGGCATATATGTAAATATTTCGTTTACTTACCATTTCTGACGCATTAGGGTTCGAACACTCGAACACCTATACGGATTCTCCTGCACAGTGGCAGATATGTAAATACGGCGTTTACTTACCTATTCTCAGGCATTAGGGTTCGAACACTCGAACACCTATACGGATTCACCTGCACAGTGGCATATATGTAAGTACGGCGTTTACTTACCATTTCTCACGCATTACGGCTCGAACACTCGAACACCTATACGGATTCTCCTGTATAGTGGCAGATATGTAAATACGGCGTTTACTTACCACTTCTCACGCATTACGGTTCGAACAGTCGAACACCTATACGGATTCACCTGCACAGTGGCAGATATGTAAATACGGCGTTTACTTACCATTTCTCACGCATTACGGTACGAAACTCGAACACCTATACGGATTCTCCTGCACAGTGGCAGATATGTAAATACGGCGTTTACTTACCATTTCTCACGCATTACAGTTCGAACACTCGAACACCTATACGGATTCTCCTGCACAGTGGCAGATATTTAAATACGGCGTTTACTTACCATTTCTCATGCATTAGGGTTCGAAGACTCGAACACCTATACGGATTATCCTGCACAGTGGCAGATATGTAAATACGGCATTTACTAACCTATTCTCACGCATTAGGGTTTGAACACTCGAAGAGCTATACGGATTCTCCTGCACAGTGGCAGATATGTAAATACGGCGTTTACTTACCATTTCTTACGCATTACGGTACGAAACTAAAACACCTATACGGATTCTCCTGCACAGTGGCAGATATGTAAATACGGCGTTTACTTACCATTTCTCACGCATTACAGTTCGAACACTCGAACAGCTATACGGATTCTCCTGCACAGTGGCAGATATGTAAATACGGCGTTTACTTACCATTTCTCACGCATTACGGTTCGAACACTCGAACACCTATTCGGATTCACCTGCACAGTGGCAGATATGTAAATACTGCGTTTACTTACCATTTCTCACGCATTACGGTACGAAACTCGAACCCCTATACGGATTCTCCTCCACAGTGGCAGATATGTAAATACGGCGTTTACTTACCATTTTTCACGCATTACAGTTCGGACACCCGAACACCTATACGGATTCTCCTGCACAGTGGCAGATATTTAAATACGGTGTTTACTTACCATTTCTCATGCATTAGGGTTGAAAGACTCGAACACCTATACGGATTCTCCTGCACAGTGGCAGATATGTAAATACGGCGTTTACTAACCTATTCTCACGCATTAGGGTTTGAACACTCGAAGACCTATACCGATTCTCCTGCACAGTGGCAGATATGTAAATACGGCGTTTACTTACCATTTCGTACGCATAACGGTATGAAACTCGAACACCTATACGGATTCTCCTGCACAGTGGCAGATATGTAAATACGGCGTTTACTTACTATTTCTCACGCATTACAGTTCGAACACTCGAACACCTATACGGATTCTCCTGCACAGTGGCAGATATGTAAATACGGCGTTTACTTACCATTTCTCATGCATTAGGGTTCGAAGACTCGAACACCTATACGGATTCTCCTGCACAGTGGCAGATATGTAAATACGGCGTTTACTAACCTATTCTCACGCATTAGGATTTGAACACTCGAAGACCTATACGGATTCACCTGTACAGTGGCAGATATGTAAATACGGTGTTTACTTACCATTTCTCACGCATTACGGTTCGAACACTCGAACACCTATACGGATTCTCCTGCACAGTGGCAGATATGTAAATACGGCGTTTGCTTACCATTTCTCAGGGATTGCGGTTCGAACACTCGAAGACCTATACGGATTCTCCTGCACAGTGGCAGATATGTAAATACGGCGTTTACTTACCATTTGTCACGCATTACTGTTCGAACACTCGAACACCTACACGGATTCTCTTGCACAGTGGCAGATATGTAAATACGGCGTTTACTTACCATTTGTCACGCATTACGGTTCGAACACTCGAACACCTATACAGATTCTCCTGCACAGTGGCAGATATGTAAATACGGGGTTTACTTACCATTTGTCATGCATTACGGTTCGCACACTCGAACACCTATACGGATTCTCCTGCACAGTGGTAGATATGTAAATACGGCGTTTACTTACCATTTCTCACGCATTACGGTTTGAACACTCGAACACCTATACGGTTTCTCCTGCACAGTGGCAGATATGTAAATACGGCGTTTACTTACCTATTCTCACGCATTAGGGTTCGAACACTCGAACACCTATACGGATTCTCCTGCACAGTGGCAGATATGTAAATACGGCGTTTACTTACCTATTCTCACGCATTAGGGTTCGAACACTCGAACACCTATACGGATTCTCCTGCACAGTGGCAGATATGCAAATACGGCGTTTACTAACCAATTCTCACGCATTAGGGTTTGAACACTCGAACACCTATACGGATTCTCCTGCACAGTGGCAGATATGTAAATACGGCGTTTACTTACCATTTCTTACGCATTACGTTACGAAACTCGAACACCTATACGGATTCTCCTGCACAGTGGCAGATATGTAAATATGGCGTTTACTTACCAATTCTCACGCATTACAGTTCGAACACTCGAACACCTATACGGATTCTCCTGCACAGTGGCAGATATTTAAATACGGTGTTTACTTACCATTTCTCATGCATTAGGGTTGAAAGACTCGAACACCTATACGGATTCTCCTGCACAGTGGCAGATATGTAAATACGGCGTTTACTAACCTATTCTCACGCATTAGGGTTTGAACACTCGAAGACCTATACCGATTCTCCTGCACAGTGGCAGATATGTAAATACGGCGTTTACTTACCATTTCTCACGCATTACGGTTCGAACACTCGAACACCTATACGGATTCACTTGCATAGTGGCAGATATGTAAATACGGCGTTTACTTAACATTTCTCACGCATTACGGTACGAAACTCGAACCCTTATACGGATTCTCCTGCACAGTGGCAGATATGTAAATACGGCGTTTACTAACCTATTCTCACGCATTAGGGTTTGAACACTCGAAGACCTATACCGATTCTCCTGCACAGTGGCAGATATGTAAATACGGCGTTTACTTACCATTTCGTACGCATAACGGTACGAAACTCGAACACCTATACGGATTCTCCTGCACAGTGGCAGATATGTAAATACGGCGTTTACTTACTATTTCTCACGCATTACAGTTCGAACACTCGAACACCTATACGGATTCTCCTGCACAGTGGCAGATATGTAAATACGGCGTTTACTTACCATTTCTCATGCATTAGGGTTCGAAGACTCGAACACCTATACGGATTCTCCTGCACAGTGGCAGATATGTAAATACGGCGTTTACTAACCTATTCTCACGCATTAGGATTTGAACACTCGAAGACCTATACGGATTCACCTGTACAGTGGCAGATATGTAAATACGGTGTTTACTTACCATTTCTCACGCATTACGGTTCGAACACTCGAACACCTATACGGATTCTCCTGCACAGTGGCAGATATGTAAATACGGCGTTTGCTTACCATTTCTCAGGCATTGCGGTTCGAACACTCGAAGACCTATACGGATTCTCCTGCACAGTGGCAGATATGTAAATACGGCGTTTACTTACCATTTGTCACGCATTACTGTTCGAACACTCGAACACCTACACGGATTCTCTTGCACAGTGGCAGATATGTAAATACGGCGTTTACTTACCATTTGTCACGCATTACGGTTCGAACACTCGAACACCTATACAGATTCTCCTGCACAGTGGCAGATATGTAAATACGGGGTTTACTTACCATTTGTCACGCATTACGGTTCGCACACTCGAACACCTATACGGATTCTCCTGCACAGTGGCAGATATGTAAATACGGCGTTTACTTACCATTTCTCTCGCATTACGGTTTGAACACTCGAACACCTATACGGATTCTCCTGCACAGTGGAAGATATGTAAATACGGCGTTTACTTACCTATTCTCACGCATTAGGGTTCGAACACTCGAACACCTATACGGATTCTCCTGCACAGTGGCAGATATGTAAATACGGCGTTTACTTACCTATTCTCACGCATTAGGGTTCGAACACTCGAACACCTATACGGATTCTCCTGCACAGTGGCAGATATGCAAATACGGCGTTTACTAACCAATTCTCACGCATTAGGGTTTGAACACTCGAACACCTATACGGATTCTCCTGCACAGTGGCAGATATGTAAATACGGCGTTTACTTACCATTTCTTACGCATTACGTTACGAAACTCGAACACCTATACGGATTCTCCTGCACAGTGGCAGATATGTAAATATGGCGTTTACTTACCAATTCTCACGCATTACAGTTCGAACACTCGAACACCTATACGGATTCTCCTGCACAGTCGCAGATATTTAAATACGGCGTTTACTTACCATTTCTCATGCATTAGGGTTGAAAGACTCGAACACCTATACGGATTCTCCTGCACAGTGGCAGATATGTAAATACGGCGTTTACTAACCTATTCTCACGCATTAGGGTTTGAACACTCGAAGACCTATACCGATTCTCCTGCACAGTGGCAGATATGTAAATACGGCGTTTACTTACCATTTCTCACGCATTACGGTTCGAACACTCGAACACCTATACGGATTCACTTGCATAGTGGCAGATATGTAAATACGGCGTTTACTTAACATTTCTCACGCATTACGGTACGAAACTCGAACCCTTATACGGATTCTCCTGCACAGTGGCAGATATGTAAATACGGCGTTTACTTACCATTTGTCACGCATTACAGTTCGAACACTCGAACACCTATACGGATTCTCCTGCACAGTGGCAGATATTTAAATACGGCGTTTACTTACCATTTCTCATGCATTAGGGTTCGAAGACTCGAACACCTATACGGATTCTCCTGCACAGTGGCAGATATGTAAATACGGCGTTTACTAACCTATTCTCACGCATTACGGTTTGAACACTCGAAGACCTATACGGATTCTCCTGCACACTGGCAGATATGTAAATACGGCGTTTACTTACCATTTCTTACACATTACGGTACGAAACTCGAACACCTATACGGATTCTCCTGCACAGTGGCAGATATGTAAATACGGCGTTTACTTACGATTTGTCACGCATTACGGTTCGAACACTCGAACACCTATACGGATTCTCTTGCACAGTGGCTGATATGTAAATACGGCGTTTACTTACCATTTCTCACGCATTACGGTACGAAACTCGAACACCTGTACGGATTCTCCTGCACAGTGGCAGATATGTAAATACGGCATTTACTTACCATTTCTCACGCATTACGGTTTGAACAGTCGCACACTTATACGGATTCTCCTGCACAGTGGCAGATATGTAAATACGGCGTTTACTTACCTATTCTCAGGCATTATGGTTCGAAGACGCGAACGCCTATACAGATTCTCCTGCACAGTGGCAGATATGTAAATACGGCGTTTACTAACCTATTCTCACGCATTAGGGTTTGAACACTCGAAGACCTATACGGATTCTCCTGCACAGTGGCAGATATGTAAGTACGGCGTTTACTTACCATTTCTTACGCATTACGGTACGAAACTCGAACACCTATACGGATTCTCCTGCACAGTGGCAGATATGTAAATACGGCGTTTACTTACGATTCGTCACGCATTACGGTTCGAACACTCGAACAGCTATACGGATTCTCCTGCACAGTGGCAGATATGTAAATACGGCGTTTACTTACCATTTCTCACGCATTACGGTACGAAACTCGAACACCTATACGGATTCTCCTGCACTGTGGCAGATATGTAAATACGGCGTTTACTTACCATTTCTCACGCATTACGGTTTGAACAGTCGCACACTTATACGGATTCTCCTGCACAGTGGCAGATATGTAAATACGGCGTTTACTTACCTATTCTCAGGCATTATGGTTCGAAGACTCGAACACCTATACGGATTCTCCTGCACAGTGGCAGATATGTAAATACGGCGTTTACTTACCTATTCTCACGCATTAGGGTTCGAACACTCGGACACCTATACGGATTCTCCTGCACAGTGGCAGATATGTAAATACGGCGTTTACTTACCTATTCTCAGGCATTAAGGTTCAAAGACTCAAACACCTATACGGATTCTTCTGCACAGTGGCAGATATGTAAATACGGCGTTTACTGACCTAATCTCACGCATTAGGGTTCAAACACTCGAACACCTATACGGATTCTCCTGCACAGTGGCAGATATGTAAATACGGCGTTTACTTACCTATTCTCATGCATTAGGGTTCGAACACTCGAACACCTACACGGATTCTCCTGCATAGTGGCAGATATGTAAATACGGCGTTTACTTACCTATTCTCACGCATTAGGCTGCGAACACTCGAACACCTATACGGATTCTCCTGCACAGTGGCATACATGTAAATATTCGTTTACTTACCATTTCTGACGCATTAGGGTTCGAACACTCGAACACCTATACGGATTCTCCTGCACAGTGGCAGATATGTAAATACGGCGTTTACTTACCTATTCTCAGGCATTAGGGTTCGAACACTCGAACACCTATACGGATTCACCTGCACAGTGGCATATATGTAAATACGGCGTTTACTTACCATTTCTCACGCATTATGGCTCGAACACTCGAACACCTATACGGATTCTCCTGCATAGTGGCAGATATGTAAATACGGCGTTTACTTACCATTTCTCACGCATTACGGTTCGAACCCTCGAACACCTATACGGATTCACCTGCACAGTGGCAGATATGTAAATACGGCGTTTACTTACCATTTCTCACGCATTACAGTTCGAACACTCGAACACCTATACGGATTCTCCTGCACAGTGGCAGATATTTAAATACGGCGTTTACTTATCATTTCTCACGCATTACAGTTCGAACACTCGAACAGCTATACGGATTCTCCTGCACAGTGGCAGATATGTAAATACGGCGTTACTTACCATTTCTCACGCATTACGGTACGAAACTCGAACCCCTATACGGATTCTCCTCCACAGTGGCAGATATGTAAATACGGCGTTTACTTACCATTTTTCACGCATTACAGTTCGAACACTCGAACACCTATACGGATTCTCCTGCACAGTGGCAGATATGTAAATACGGCGTTTACTTACCATTTCGTACGCATTACGGTACGAAACTCGAACACCTATACGGATTCTCCTGCACAGTGGCAGATATGTAAATACAGCGTTTAATTACTATTTCTCATGCATTACAGTTCGAACACTCGAACACCTATACGGATTCTCCTGCACAGTGGCAGATATGTAAATACGGCGTTTACTTACCATTTCTCATGCATTAGGGTTCGAAGACTCGAACACCTATACGGATTCTCCTGCACAGTGGCAGATATGTAAATACGGCGTTTACTAACCTATTCTCACGCATTAGGATTTGAACTCTCGAAGACCTATACGGATTCACCTGTACAGTGGCAGATATGTAAATACGGCGTTTACTTACCATTTCTCACGCATTACGGTTCGAACACTCGAACACCTATACGGATTCTCCTGCACAGTGGCAGATATGTAAATACGGCGTTTGCTTACCATTTCTCAGGCATTACGGTTCGAACACTCGAAGACCTATACGGATTCTCCTGCACAGTGGCAGATATGTAAATACGGCGTTTACTTACCATTTGTCACGCATTACTGTTCGAACACTCGAACACCTATACGGATTCTCTTGCACAGTGGCAGATATGTAAATACGGCGTTTACTTACCATTTGTCACGCATTACGGTTCGAACACTCGAACACCTATACGGATTCTCCTGCACAGTGGCAGATATGTAAATACGGCGTTTACTTACCATTTCTCACGCATTACGGTTCGAACACTCGAACACCTATACGGATTCTCCTGCACAGTGGCAGATATGTAAATACGGCGTTTACTTACCATTTCTCACGCATTACGGTTTGAACACTCGAACACCTATACGGATTCTCCTGCACAGTGGCAGATATGTAAATACGGCGTTTACTTACCTATTCTCACGCATTAGGGTTCGAACACTCGAACACCTATACGGATTCTCCAGCACAGTGGCAGATATGTAAATACGGCGTTTACTTACCTATTCTCAGGAATTATGGTTCAAAGACTCGAACACCTATACGGATTCTTCTGCACAGTGGCAGATATGTAAATACGGCGTTTACTGACCTACTCTCACGCATTAGGGTTCGAACACTCGAACACCTATACGGATTCTCCTGCACAGTGGCAGATATGTAAATACGGCGTTTACTTACCTATTCTCATGCATTAGGGTTCGAAGACTCGAACACCTACACGGATTCTCCTGCATAGTGGCAGATATGTAAATACGGCGTTTACTTACCTATTCTCACGCATTAGGCATCGAACACTCGAACACCTATACGGATTCTCCTGCACAGTGGCATATATGTAAATACGGCGTTTACTTACCATTACTGACGCATTAGCGTTCGAACACTCGAACACCTATACGGATTCTCCTGCAGAGTGGCAGATATGTAAATACGGCGTTTACTTACCTATTCTCAGGCATTAGGGTTCGAACACTCGAACACCTATACGGATTCACCTGCACAGTGGCATATATGTAAATACGGCGTTTACTTACCATTTCTCACGCATTACGGTTCGAACACTCGAACACCTATACGGATTCTCCTGCATAGTGGCAGATATGTAAATACGGCGTTTACTTACCATTTCTCACGCATTACGGTTCGAACACTCGAACACCTATACGGATTCACCTGCACAGCGGCAGATATGTAAATACGGCGTTTACTTACCATTTCTCACGCATTACGGTACGAAACTCGAACACCTATACGGATTCTCCTGCACAGTGGCATATATGTAAATACGGCGTTTACTTACCATTTCTCACGCATTACAGTTCGAACACTCGAACACCAATACGGATTCTCCTGCACTGTGGCTGATATTTAAATACGGCGTTTACTTACCATTTCTCAGGCATTAGGGTTCGAAGACTCGAACACCTATACGGATTCTCCTGCACAGTGGCAGATATGTAAATACGGCGTTTACTAACCTATTCTCACGCATTAGGGTTTGAACACTCGAAGACCTATACGGATTCTCCTGCACAGTGGCAGATATGTAAATACGGCGTTTACTTACCATTTCTTACGCATTACGTTACGAAACTCGAACACCTATACGGATTCTCCTGCACAGTGGCAGATATGTAAATACGGCGTTTACTTACCATTTCTCATGCATTACAGTTCGAACACTCGAACAGCTATACGGATTCTCCTGCACAGTTGCAGATATGTAAATACGGCGTTTACTTACCATTTCTCACGCATTACGGTTCGAACACTCGAACACCTATACGGATTCACCTGCACAGTGGCAGATATGTAAATACGGCGTTTACTTACCATTTCTCACGCATTACGGTACGAAACTCGAACCCCTATACGGATTCTCCTGCATAGTGGCAGATATGTAAATACGGCGTTTACTTACCATTTCTCACGCATTACCGTTCGAACACTCGAACACCTATACGGATTCTCCTGCACAGTGGCAGATATTTAAATACGGCGTTTACTTACCATTTCTCATGCATTAGGGTTCGAAGACTCGAACACCTATACATATTCTCCTGCACAGTGGCAGATATGTAAATACGGCGTTTACTAACCTATTCTCAGGCATTATGGTTCGAAGAGTCGAACACCTATACGGATTCTCCTGCACAGTGGCAGATATGTAAATGCGGCGTTTACTTACCTATTCTCACGCATTAGGGTTCGAACACTCGAACACCTATACGGATTCTCCTGCACAGTGGCAGATATGTAAATACGGCGTTTACTAACCTATTCTCACGCATTAGGGTTTGAACACTCGAAGACCTATACGGATTCTCCTGCACAGTGGCAGATATGTAAATACGACGTTTACTTACCATTTCTGACGCATTACGTTACGAAACTCGAACACCTATACGGATTCTCCTGCATAGTGGCAGATATGTAAATACGGCGTTTACTTACCATTTCTCACGCATTACAGTTCGAACACTCGAACAGCTATACGGATTCTCCTGAACAGTGGCAGATATGTAAATACGGCGTTTACTTACCATTTCTCACGCATTACGGTTCGAACACTCGAACACCTATACGGATTCACCTGCACAGTGGCAGATATGTAAATACGGCGTTTACTTACCATTTCTCACGCATTACGGTACGAAACTCGAACCCCTATACGGATTCTCCTGCACAGTGGCAGATATGTAAATACGGCGTTTACTTACCATTTCTCACGCATTACAGTTCGAACACTCGAACAGCTATACGGATTCTCCTGAACAGTGGCAGATATGTAAATACGGCGTTTACTTACCATTTCTCACGCATTACGGTTCGAACACTCGAACACCTATACGGATTCTCCTGCACAGTGGCAGATATGTAAATACGGCGTTTACTTACCATTTCTTACGCATTACGGTACGAAACTCGAACACCTCTACGGATTCTCCTGCACAGTGGCAGATATGTAAATACGGCGTTTACTTACCATTTCTCACGCATTACAGTTCGAACACTCGAACACCTATACGGTTTCTCCTGCACAGTGGCAGATATGTAAATACGGCGTTTACTTACCATTTCTCATGCATTAGGGTTCGAAGACTCGAACTCCTAGACGGATTCTCCTGTACAGTGGCAGATATGTAAATACGGCGTTTACTAACCTATTCTCACGCATTAGGGTTTGAACACTCGAAGACCTATACGGATTCACCTGCACAGTGGCGGATATGTAAATACGGCGTTTACTTACCATTTCTCACGCATTACGGTTCGAACTGTAATAACCCTCCCATTGTCTTAACCATACTCATATGCATTTATGTGCTTTGCCCTGTTATGCTTGCTTTTCAGATCTTGCTTTTGTTTTGATTAAGTGTTATTTTCATGCTTTGTTTCTTGTTTGGCGTGTGTGGTCAGCCTAGGCAAACCAAGCCGAGGTCACCTTAAGCCTAGAACTGCCTTAGAACCCCTTTGATTGACCTCCACCTTCATCCTAGCATATTGGCCGAGATGTCAATATCCCGGCCGAGGTGTTCATCACCAAGGCCGAGATGTGTATTATCTAGGTCGAGATGTTACCCCTGAACCCGAGTGATCTTGCCTGGGATTGGTACGACCTAGACCGAGGTGTGGCACATCTAGGCCGAGGTGTGGCACAACTAGGCCAAGTGTTGTCCTTTCTGGCCGAGGTCATTGTTCCCTTGTTGCCGAAGTCTTGTTGTTAGCCGATGTCATTACTCGCCGGAGTCCCTTGCCGCTTAGCTTGTTGAGCACACCTTGTCAGAGTGTTGTCTTTTCAATCAGTCACCTTTTTAAGTTGAGCCAACCAACCATCGCCACGTGTCCGAGCTGAGTGTTAAGACAGCCGGCAGACCTAGAAACAAATCATTTTGTCTCAAATCCTTGTTCTTGAGGAGAGAGAAGCTCTAGGAGAAGAAGGAGGAGTTTTAGAGTGAGAAAGTGGATTGCAAGCTTGATTCTTAGAGTTCAAACTGTTAGATTCTTGATTGGAGGTTAGAATCTTGATCCACCCTTGTTGTTCTTATTGATCATCTAGCTGCATTGCACGATCGAACATGTTTTGCATGTCATGCATTGATTCAAAGTTGGTTTTAGAAAGAGAAAGTTAGTGTTCATGAGTTCTTGAAGAAAAGCCTCGTTTGATCCGAAAGTTTGTAGCAAGTTACATGCTTTCGTGTTTGTTTCCGTAAGATCTTCTAGTATGGGTACCCAGGTCCATATTTTCAAACTCATAGCATGAAATCTCAGGTTTTATAATGATGAGTTATAATCTTTGCATTCATTTCCTTCATATTTTTCATGTTCATGTCCTTCATGTTCTTGAGCAGAGGGAAAACCCAGATTTTTCCCGACTTCATGTATCCTTGAAAGTGGCCCTCGGAACCACACCTCGGCGAGAAGGTGCGGGACCTCGGCCAAGACCTGGTTGGTGCCCAGCATGTTTCCCCGAGATGAGAAACAGTGTTTGTTTTGGTTTGACTTAGTTTTGGCGAATGCCGAGGTCATTTTGTATGCATGTGAAGATTGTTTAAAAGTGCATTCAATAGACTTGCCATGTGTTTGTAGGACTTGGACTCGCCCTGACCCCGACGTTCGACGAACTATGTGAGTGGTATTTTAATAAAGATATGTTATGAAGCTTTGATAAAACCTTGTTTTGCTCTGTTCGGATATTACTTACAAGCATGAATGATTATCCCTATTTTGCGTATCTAATATTGTATCTTGCTTTGATGACATTCTCGGAAGTCCGTATGTGCTAGGGGACTATAAGCATTTGTAGCACAAAGTTTGGAAGTCCGTATGTGCTAGGGGACTATAAGCATTTGTAGCACAAAATTTGGAAGTCCGTATGTGCTAGGGGACTATAAGCATTTGTAGCACAAGTCCTTAGTGTCCGGGGACTATAATGCAACGACACCATTGTTTTGAGATCTCGCTTGTCTTGTCTTGCCTTGCCACTGACGGTTTTACCGCGTGGGTTTGTTTGACCGGAATGTCATCTCTTGTATTATACTAATGTTAGTAAGCATCCCTTGAAGCTTCGAAAGATTTGACAGATGAACTTGATTTATTCCTTGTGTTGCTTTGATAAAAGATCTCGGATGTCATTCATGTAAACCCCTTTATTATTTATACCATTCACTAAGTATCCAAGCTCACCCTCTCTATATATATGTAGGTGATGAGCAGGACGGCGGCGACGCCTAGATGTCTTTTGCCGATATGTATGCCGACGTGTTTTGGATTATGTTTTTGCAACATCTTGAAGATCATGCTTCTTAGTTATTTTCATTGTATTTTGTATTTGATGGCTGAGAAGCCTTTTGGTCAAGATGTATTTTTGTACTTCCTTGGCTGTATTGAAGCTATGTATTGATGTATGACATTTCATTCAACCTATGCACTGCTCTTATGGATTACTTAGCCTTGATTTATTGCTTCCGCATTTGTAAGCCCCATATGTAAACTCTGATTTGTGTGTGGATTCTTGTAAGTGGCCTTTGGTAACCTCAAATTACTGGCCATCATGGCACCATTCTACTAGGGGCGGAATGGGGTCGTGACACGAACACTCGAACACCTATACGGATTCTCCTGCACAGTGGCAGATATGTAAATACGGCGTTTGCTTACCATTTCTCAGGCATTACGGTTCGAACACTCGAAGACCTATACGGATTCTCCTGCACAGTGGCAGATATGTAAATACGGCGTTTACTTACCATTTGTCACGCATTACGGTTTGAACACTCGAACACCTATACGGATTCTCCTGCACAGTGGCAGATATGTAAATACGGCGTTTACTTACCTATTCTCACGCATTAGGGTTCGAACACTCGAACACCTATACGGATTCTCCTGCACAGTGGCAGATATGTAAATACGGTGTTTACTTACCGTTTCTCGTGCATTACGGTTCGAACACTCGAACACCTATACAGATTCTCCTGCACAGTGGCAGATATGTAAATACGGCGTTTACTTACCATTTCTCACGCATTACGGTTTGAACACTTGCACAACTATACGGACTCTCCTGCACAGTGGCAGATATGTAAATACGGCGTTTACTTAACTATTCTCAGGCATTATGGTTCGAAGACTCGAACACCTATACGGATTCTCCTGCACAGTGGCAGATATGTAAATACGGCGTTTACTTACCTATTCTCACGCATTAGGGTTCGAACACTCGAACACCTATACGGATTCTCCGGCACAGTGGCAGATATGTAAATACGGCGTTTACTTACCTATTCTCAGGCATTATGGTTCAAAGACTCGAACACCTATACGGATTCTTCTGCACAATGGTAGATATGTAAATACAGCGTTTACTGACCTATTCTCACGCATTAGGGTTCGAACACCTATACGGATTCTCCTGCACAGTGGCAGATATGTAAATACGGCGTTTACTTACCTATTCTCATGCATTAGGGTTCGAAGACTCGAACACCTACACGGATTCTCCTGCATAGTGGCAGATATGTAAATACGGCGTTTACTTACCTATTCTCACGCATTAGGCTTCGAACACTCGAACACCTATACGGATTCTCCTGCACAGTGGCATATATATAAATACGGCGTTTACTTACCATTTCTGACGCATTAGGGTTCGAACACTCGAACACCTATACGGATTCTGCTGCACAGTGGCAGATATGTAAAGACGGCGTTTACTTACCTATTCTCAGGCATTAGGGTACGAACACTCGAACACCTATACGGATTCACCTGCACAGTGGCATATAGGTAAATACGGCGTTTACTTACCATTTCTCACGCATTACGGTTCGAACACTCGAACACCTATACGGATTCTCCTGCACAGTGGCAGATATGTAAATACGGCGTTTGCTTACCATTTCTCAGGCATTACGGTTCGAACACTCGAAGACCTATACGGATTCTCCTGCACAGTGGCAGATATGTAAATACGGCGTTTACTTACCATTTGTCACGCATTACTGTTCGAACACTCGAACACCTATACGGATTCTCTTGCACAGTGGCAGATATGTAAATACGGCGTTTACTTACCATTTGTCACGCATTACGGTTCGAACACTCGAACACCTATACGGATTCTCCTGCACAGTGGCAGATATGTAAATACGGCGTTTACTTACCATTTCTCACGCATTACGGTTCGAACACTCGAACACCTATACGGATTCTCCTGCACAGTGGCAGATATGTAAATACGGCGTTTACTTACCATTTCTCACGCATTACGGTTCGAACACTCGAACACCTATACGGATTCTCCTGCACAGTGGCAGATATGTAAATACGGCGTTTACTTACCATTTCTCACGCATTACGGTTTGAACACTCGAACACCTATACGGATTCTCCTGCACAGTGGCAGATATGTAAATACGGCGTTTACTTACCTATTCTCACGCATTAGGGTTCGAACACTCGAACACCTATACGGATTCTCCAGCACAGTGGCAGATATGTAAATACGGCGTTTACTTACCTATTCTCAGGAATTATGGTTCAAAGACTCGAACACCTATACGGATTCTTCTGCACAGTGGCAGATATGTAAATACGGCGTTTACTGACCTACTCTCACGCATTAGGGTTCGAACACTGAACACCTATACGGATTCTCCTGCACAGTGGCAGATATGTAAATACGGCGTTTACTTACCTATTCTCATGCATTAGGGTTCGAAGACTCGAACACCTACACGGATTCTCCTGCATAGTGGCAGATATGTAAATACGGCGTTTACTTACCTATTCTCACGCATTAGGCATCGAACACTCGAACACCTATACGGATTCTCCTGCACAGTGGCATATATGTAAATACGGCGTTTACTTACCATTTCTGACGCATTAGCGTTCGAACACTCGAACACCTATACGGATTCTCCTGCAGAGTGGCAGATATGTAAATACGGCGTTTACTTACCTATTCTCAGGCATTAGGGTTCGAACACTCGAACACCTATACGGATTCACCTGCACAGTGGCATATATGTAAATACGGCGTTTACTTACCATTTCTCACGCATTACGGTTCGAACACTCGAACACCTATACGGATTCTCCTGCATAGTGGCAGATATGTAAATACGGCGTTTACTTACCATTTCTCACGCATTACGGTTCGAACACTCGAACACCTATACGGATTCACCTGCACAGCGGCAGATATGTAAATACGGCGTTTACTTACCATTTCTCACGCATTACGGTACGAAACTCGAACACCTATACGGATTCTCCTGCACAGTGGCATATATGTAAATACGGCGTTTACTTACCATTTCTCACGCATTACAGTTCGAACACTCGAACACCAATACGGATTCTCCTGCACTGTGGCTGATATTTAAATACGGCGTTTACTTACCATTTCTCAGGCATTAGGGTTCGAAGACTCGAACACCTATACGGATTCTCCTGCACAGTGGCAGATATGTAAATACGGCGTTTACTAACCTATTCTCACGCATTAGGGTTTGAACACTCGAAGACCTATACGGATTCTCCTGCACAGTGGCAGATATGTAAATACGGCGTTTACTTACCATTTCTTACGCATTACGTTACGAAACTCGAACACCTATACGGATTCTCCTGCACAGTGGCAGATATGTAAATACGGCGTTTACTTACCATTTCTCACGTATTACAGTTCGAACACTCGAACAGCTATACGGATTCTCCTGCACAGTTGCAGATATGTAAATACGGCGTTTACTTACCATTTCTCACGCATTACGGTTCGAACACTCGAACACCTATACGGATTCACCTGCACAGTGGCAGATATGTAAATACGGCGTTTACTTACCATTTCTCACGCATTACGGTACGAAACTCGAACCCCTATACGGATTCTCCTGCACAGTGGCAGATTTGTAAATACGGCGTTTACTTACCATTTCTCACGCATTACCGTTCGAACACTCGAACACCTATACGGATTCTCCTGCACAGTGGCAGATATTTAAATACGGCGTTTACTTACCATTTCTCATGCATTAGGGTTCGAAGACTCGAACACCTATACGGATTCTCCTGCACAGTGGCAGATATGTAAATACGGCGTTTACTAACCTATTCTCAGGCATTATGGTTCGAAGAGTCGAACACCTATACGGATTCTCCTGCACAGTGGCAGATATGTAAATGCGGCGTTTACTTACCTATTCTCACGCATTAGGGTTCGAACACTCGAACACCTATACGGATTCTCCTGCACAGTGGCAGATATGTAAATACGGCGTTTACTAACCTATTCTCACGCATTAGGGTTTGAACACTCGAAGACCTATACGGATTCTCCTGCACAGTGGCAGATATGTAAATACGACGTTTACTTACCATTTCTGACGCATTACGTTACGAAACTCGAACACCTATACGGATTCTCCTGCATAGTGGCAGATATGTAAATACGGCGTTTACTTACCATTTCTCACGCATTACAGTTCGAACACTCGAACAGCTATACGGATTCTCCTGAATAGTGGCAGATATGTAAATACGGCGTTTACTTACCATTTCTCACGCATTACGGTTCGAACACTCGAACACCTATACGGATTCACCTGCACAGTGGCAGATATGTAAATACGGCGTTTACTTACCATTTCTCACGCATTACGGTACGAAACTCAAACCCCTATACGGATTCTCCTGCACAGTGGCAGATATGTAAATACGGCGTTTACTTACCATTTCTCACGCATTACAGTTCGAACACTCGAACAGCTATACGGATTCTCCTGAACAGTGGCAGATATGTAAATACGGCGTTTACTTACCATTTCTCACGCATTACGGTTCGAACACTCGAACACCTATACGGATTCTCCTGCACAGTGGCAGATATGTAAATACGGCGTTTACTTACCATTTCTTACGCATTACGGTACGAAACTCGAACACCTCTACGGATTCTCCTGCACAGTGGCAGATATGTAAATACGGCGTTTACTTACCATTTCTCACGCATTACAGTTCGAACACTCGAACACCTATACGGTTTCTCCTGCACAGTGGCAGATATGTAAATACGGCGTTTACTTACCATTTCTCATGCATTAGGGTTCGAAGACTCGAACTCCTAGACGGATTCTCCTGTACAGTGGCAGATATGTAAATACGGCGTATACTAACCTATTCTCACGCATTAGGGTTTGAACACTCGAAGACCTATACGGATTCACCTGCACAGTGGCAGATATGTAAATACGGCGTTTACTTACCATTTCTCACGCATTACGGTTCGAACTGTAATAACCCTCCCATTGTCTTAACCATACTCATATGCATTTATGTGCTTTGCCCTGTTATGCTTGCTTTTCAGATCTTGCTTTTGTTTTGATTAAGTGTTATTTTCATGCTTTGTTTCTTGTTTGGCGTGTGTGGTCAGCCTAGGCAAACCAAGCCGAGGTCACCTTAAGCCTAGAACTGCCTTAGAACCCCTTTGATTGACCTCCACCTTCATCCTAGCATATTGGCCGAGATGTCAATATCCCGGCCGAGGTGTTCATCACCAAGGCCGAGATGTGTATTATCTAGGTCGAGATGTTACCCCTGAACCCGAGTGATCTTGCCTGGGATTGGTACGACCTAGACCGAGGTGTGGCACATCTAGGCCGAGGTGTGGCACAACTAGGCCAAGTGTTGTCCTTTCTGGCCGAGGTCATTGTTCCCTTGTTGCCGAAGTCTTGTTGTTAGCCGATGTCATTACTCGCCGGAGTCCCTTGCCGCTTAGCTTGTTGAGCACACCTTGTCAGAGTGTTGTCTTTTCAATCAGTCACCTTTTTAAGTTGAGCCAACCAACCATCGCCACGTGTCCGAGCTGAGTGTTAAGACAGCCGGCAGACCTAGAAACAAATCATTTTGTCTCAAATCCTTGTTCTTGAGGAGAGAGAAGCTCTAGGAGAAGAAGGAGGAGTTTTAGAGTGAGAAAGTGGATTGCAAGCTTGATTCTTAGAGTTCAAACTGTTAGATTCTTGATTGGAGGTTAGAATCTTGATCCACCCTTGTTGTTCTTATTGATCATCTAGCTGCATTGCACGATCGAACATGTTTTGCATGTCATGCATTGATTCAAAGTTGGTTTTAGAAAGAGAAAGTTAGTGTTCATGAGTTCTTGAAGAAAAGCCTCGTTTGATCCGAAAGTTTGTAGCAAGTTACATGCTTTCGTGTTTGTTTCCGTAAGATCTTCTAGTATGGGTACCCAGGTCCATATTTTCAAACTCATAGCATGAAATCTCAGGTTTTATAATGATGAGTTATAATCTTTGCATTCATTTCCTTCATATTTTTCATGTTCATGTCCTTCATGTTCTTGAGCAGAGGGAAAACCCAGATTTTTCCCGACTTCATGTATCCTTGAAAGTGGCCCTCGGAACCACACCTCGGCGAGAAGGTGCGGGACCTCGGCCAAGACCTGGTTGGTGCCCAGCATGTTTCCCCGAGATGAGAAACAGTGTTTGTTTTGGTTTGACTTAGTTTTGGCGAATGCCGAGGTCATTTTGTATGCATGTGAAGATTGTTTAAAAGTGCATTCAATAGACTTGCCATGTGTTTGTAGGACTTGGACTCGCCCTGACCCCGACGTTCGACGAACTATGTGAGTGGTATTTTAATAAAGATATGTTATGAAGCTTTGATAAAACCTTGTTTTGCTCTGTTCGGATATTACTTACAAGCATGAATGATTATCCCTATTTTGCGTATCTAATATTGTATCTTGCTTTGATGACATTCTCGGAAGTCCGTATGTGCTAGGGGACTATAAGCATTTGTAGCACAAAGTTTGGAAGTCCGTATGTGCTAGGGGACTATAAGCATTTGTAGCACAAAATTTGGAAGTCCGTATGTGCTAGGGGACTATAAGCATTTGTAGCACAAGTCCTTAGTGTCCGGGGACTATAATGCAACGACACCATTGTTTTGAGATCTCGCTTGTCTTGTCTTGCCTTGCCACTGACGGTTTTACCGCGTGGGTTTGTTTGACCGGAATGTCATCTCTTGTATTATACTAATGTTAGTAAGCATCCCTTGAAGCTTCGAAAGATTTGACAGATGAACTTGATTTATTCCTTGTGTTGCTTTGATAAAAGATCTCGGATGTCATTCATGTAAACCCCTTTATTATTTATACCATTCACTAAGTATCCAAGCTCACCCTCTCTATATATATGTAGGTGATGAGCAGGACGGCGGCGACGCCTAGATGTCTTTTGCCGATATGTATGCCGACGTGTTTTGGATTATGTTTTTGCAACATCTTGAAGATCATGCTTCTTAGTTATTTTCATTGTATTTTGTATTTGATGGCTGAGAAGCCTTTTGGTCAAGATGTATTTTTGTACTTCCTTGGCTGTATTGAAGCTATGTATTGATGTATGACATTTCATTCAACCTATGCACTGCTCTTATGGATTACTTAGCCTTGATTTATTGCTTCCGCATTTGTAAGCCCCATATGTAAACTCTGATTTGTGTGTGGATTCTTGTAAGTGGCCTTTGGTAACCTCAAATTACTGGCCATCATGGCACCATTCTACTAGGGGCGGAATGGGGTCGTGACACGAACACTCGAACACCTATACGGATTCTCCTGCACAGTGGCAGATATGTAAATACGGCGTTTGCTTACCATTTCTCAGGCATTACGGTTCGAACACTCGAAGACCTATACGGATTCTCCTGCACAGTGGCAGATATGTAAATACGGCGTTTACTTACCATTTGTCACGCATTACGGTTTGAACACTCGAACACCTATACGGATTCTCCTGCACAGTGGCAGATATGTAAATACGGCGTTTACTTACCTATTCTCACGCATTAGGGTTCGAACACTCGAACACCTATACGGATTCTCCTGCACAGTAGCAGATATGTAAATACGGTGTTTACTTACCGTTTCTCGTGCATTACGGTTCGAACACTCGAACACCTATACAGATTCTCCTGCACAGTGGCAGATATGTAAATACGGCGTTTACTTACCATTTCTCACGCATTACGGTTTGAACACTTGCACAACTATACGGACTCTCCTGCACAGTGGCAGATATGTAAATACGGCGTTTACTTAACTATTCTCAGGCATTATGGTTCGAAGACTCGAACACCTATACGGATTCTCCTGCACAGTGGCAGATATGTAAATACGGCGTTTACTTACCTATTCTCACGCATTAGGGTTCGAACACTCGAACACCTATACGGATTCTCCGGCACAGTGGCAGATATGTAAATACGGCGTTTACTTACCTATTCTCAGGCATTATGGTTCAAAGACTCGAACACCTATACGGATTCTTCTGCACAATGGTAGATATGTAAATACAGCGTTTACTGACCTATTCTCACGCATTAGGGTTCGAACACCTATACGGATTCTCCTGCACAGTGGCAGATATGTAAATACGGCGTTTACTTACCTATTCTCATGCATTAGGGTTCGAAGACTCGAACACCTACACGGATTCTCCTGCATAGTGGCAGATATGTAAATACGGCGTTTACTTACCTATTCTCACGCATTAGGCTTCGAACACTCGAACACCTATACGGATTCTCCTGCACAGTGGCATATATATAAATACGGCGTTTATTTACCATTTCTGACGCATTAGGGTTCGAACACTCGAACACCTATACGGATTCTGCTGCACAGTGGCAGATATGTAAAGACGGCGTTTACTTACCTATTCTCAGGCATTAGGGTACGAACACTCGAACACCTATACGGATTCACCTGCACAGTGGCATATAGGTAAATACGGCGTTTACTTACCATTTCTCACGCATTACGGTTCGAACAGTCGAACACCTATACGGATTCTCCTGCAGAGTGGCAGATATGTAAATACGGCATTTACTTACCATTTCTCAGGCATTACGGTTCGAACACTCGAACACCTATACGGATTCACCTGCACAGTGGTAGATATGCAAATACGGCGTTTACTTACCATTTCTCACGCATTACGGTACGAAACTCGAACACCTATACGGATTCTCCAGCACAGTGGTAAATATGTAAATACAGCGTTTACTTACCATTTCTCACGCATTACAGTTCGAACACTCGAACACCTATACGGATTCTCCTGCACAGTGGCAGATATTTGTAACAAGCCCGCGAGGGGCCTCGCTACAGTTCGGACTCGATTTTTGTTGCGGTTCTCAATCTTGAACCAAAGAGTCCAAATCCGGCAAATCGTTTTGAGAAAAACAGATTTTTTTGAAAGAAGTGCCAAACATGGACTGCTTTGCCAGATAACAGAGTCGCCACCTAAATATTTTTAAAATGGGAAATTTAGGAAACCCTGACTCGGTGCCAAAAGGCCACGTGTCCGTCATCACCAAAGTTGGCTCGGGAACTTGGGTACGATTAGGGAAGGTCACATCGTGAGCACCCCCTCTCGCCCGGTCAAAGACCGGCCTCTACTAACCATGATATCTGTTTTTGAAAACTTTGTATGCTCTTATTCCGGTTATTAGCCTAGGATTACTATGTGATGCTTGCAGCAAACAAGTATAGACCGGGCCGTCTGAATTGGAACTAAACATCTCATGTTTGTTTGTTTTTAAAATGGTTTGATGGTGCTACTCGCAAGTAGGCTAAGATGCGGATTTGCCACCCTCGGGTGGGCTTAGAAGAACAATGGTTTTGCCACTATCTAGTGGGCTTAAAACAAACAGTCAATGATTTGTTCCACTTCAGGTAACTCAACCTCCACCCACAGGCATTCAAGGCAGTTATATCACATAAGCAAATAGCCTCATGGTAAGCATGCTATCATGGCAGCACTCACACGCATGCAAGGATGCTAAAGCATAAAGACTCACCGAGTACTCCAAGCCAAAACAGAAACTACATTAGAAATCATGCATGATCCTAAGTATACAGAAATGCCTAATGCAACACATGCAGAATGCAACTATAGCAGGCTTGGCTATTCTAAACATGGCATATGAAATGCTACAACTAACACGTATTCAATTTTGGAATTGAAATACAAATGCAGTTTGTATGATGCGCCAAGCCCGGTGCATGCAAAACAGATGAATGATGCAAACATGCTGTCATACTGTATGCTAATTGAAATATGCCCTATATCTAACCATCGTAAGCAGGTAAATAAAAGGGAAGAAAGACGTGGGGTTGGAAGACATACATCACACTCACCCACCCTTATTACAACATATGCCCTCGCGCAGAGGGTCCGAATAAATATACAGTCCGAAATAAAAGAATATACAGTCCAAAATAATTACAGTCCGAAATATACAGATATCCTAATTAATTTACAAAATTAAATAAAGAAAGCTGTAAACTGGCGCGCAGGCCAGGGACTGCCTTGCTTCTGATAGATGATGCATGTTGGGCTGCCTGGCGCGGAAATCCACTGGGATGCCCCAATCCGCCTCTGTTTGCAATTTTTCTCGAAATGCGTGCCAGACTCCGAAAAGTTGCTGATCCTTGATTTTGCTGTAACAGAGAGCAGGAAAAGGGCATAGCAATGTATTTCACAAATATATGCATGCCTCGGTCCTCGTGCCACCAATCACGCATCTCAATGCATGATGGCCGAGGAACCGAATTGCACAACTCAATATAGGATGAATGCAGATGAATGCTACAACAAAACCTAGCTCCATCATGGGTGATCCGGAGTGTCGGTGACTTGGGAATTGAGACCCGTTCCGCCACTCGGAGTGCGAAACGTAACTCGTTTCCCGTGCAATATGCATGATATGCATGAAATGCAACTAACATACAATCCTAGCATGCGCAATGCGATGAAAATGAGATGCCTCGAAATGCATGCCCACTGGCACGCAAACCGAGGCGATGACATAAAGGCACGAAATGCAATGATGGGCTTACACCAATATGAGAGGGCCTCAGCCACACTCACACGGGATGCCGGAATGACATGCGAAATGTAAATCGGATAAAACAGAGTGCCTCGAAATGCGTACACGCGGGCACGCAAACCGAAGCGGAGGCATACGCAATGCCAAACGGATAAAACAGATTGTCTCGAAATGCGTGCACACGGGCACGCAAACCGAGGCGGAGGCATACGCAATGCCAAACGGATAAAACAGATTGTCTTGAAATGCGTGCACACGGGCACGCAAACCGAGGCAGAGGCATACGCAATGCAAATCGGATAAAACCGAAGTGCCTCGAAATGCGCGCCCACAGGCACGCAAACCGAGGCGATGATATGGGATGAAATGGCATACGGAATGCAACGATGGGCTTACACCTACATGGGAGAGCCTCAGCTCACTCACATAGGAGGCCGGCGGATAAAAATAAAGTGCCTCGAAATGCGTGCACACGGGCACACAAACCGAGGCAATGGCATACAAGCATGAAAATGCAAATTGGGCTTACGCCAACATGAGAGGGCCTCAACCACACTCACATAGGCTGCCGGCGGATAAAAATAAAGTGCCTCGAAATGCGTGCACACGGGCACGCAAATCGAGGCAATGCATTAAGGCATGAAATGACATGGGAAATGATATGCAAGCATGCAAACCATATTTCAGCACCTAAATGAAGGGGGAAACAGCCCCGAAACAATTCGAAATGACACCCGAAGCATGCAATCATCCCGAAAATGTGAAATTAAGCCCCGAAATGGCCTATAGCCATGCTATACATGCAAAATATGATTATGGAAGCAAGAACAGTAGCAAGGCAGTCCCAAATATGGCATTTTATCAGCACAAAGCAAGGCCAAATAATGCTCACAAGTATGGAAACAAAAGCTTGCAAAAATACGGTAAAAGAGGGGAATTACAAAGCAAGTGACATGTACAATGCTCAAACCCAAAAAATCAGTTCTACAACATTGAATATGGAACAAAAATATGCACAAATGCAAGAGATGACAACCTCTAAATCAGTATGAAAACATGCTAGAAATTCCATGCAAAATAGGCTCAAAATAGGCTATATCATGAGACATGCCAAACTATACACCAAATGACCAAACCTTCTTCATGAAACATGTAAAGGGGGTCAAAATAAGACCCCTCTTAGCTCTGACCAAGAGCCAAAACCATAAGCACAAAAGGCTACAAAATGAGCAAGATTTAGGGCCTAAAGTGAATTTCCAAGAGAGGTGGTATATAGAATGGCCAAATGAGGTTGAGCCCTTCTACAATGTTGTAGAGGGGCTCAATATAAGCACAAAACCAGTAGGGGTCGGAGCCCCAAAAACAAATGCAAAGAGGCTAAAACTAGCATTCAAGATTGTGACATACAAGGTGTATATTGAAACAAGTATATCATGGAAACACCAAATGAAGTTGAGCCCTTCTAAAAAGTTGTAGAGGGGCTCAAAATAAGCCTAAAATCAGTAGGGGTCGGAGCCCCAAAAACAAAAGGAAATAGGGTAAAAATTTGATTCAAGATTATGCAAGAAAAAGGGATTTGAATGCTTACCCTTGAAGATCTTTCTTTCTTTGCTTCTTGACTTGAATTTGTTGACTCTTAACCTCTGAAAAAAACTTCCTTGCTGCTGGAATGGTAGTGGAGATGGTGAGGCTTGGGGTTGGTGAAGAAATAATGCAAGACTTGAAAAAATTTGGAGCTTTTTTGCTATGAAAATGGAGGTTTAAGCTTAAGTGTTCTTGAAGGATTTTTTCCTCCTCCCAAAATGAGGTTCGGCCAGCTGCTGGAATGGACAAGAGAGAGGGCTTAAAAGGAGGGCCAAAAGGGTTGAAATATCTTGCCTCAAATATCTAGATATTTTGAGGGCAAAAAGAAAAGATTTTGTTCGGCCACGAAGTGGGCATCTGAGACCGCAGTGTTCTTCAGAATGATGAAACAGAGATGCCTGCCAAAATTGAACAAAAACTAATGCAAAACGAGAGCTCAGGGACCAAAACCGCGCGGGGTCCCGAAAATGGGCTGTAAGCACCGAAAGTGGTATTTAGGCCACGAAGTGGGTCTCAGAGACCCCAGTGTCCCTCGGAAGGACCAAATAGAGGTCTGCCAAAAACCGGAGAAAACGGATGCGAAATGAATGCTCGGGACCAAAACCGCGCAGTTTGGGGTCCCGAAAATGGGCTGCCGGGCACCGGAAGTGGTGTTCGGCTGCGAAGTGGGTTTCAGAGACCCCAGTGTCCCTCGGAAGGACCAAACAGAGGTGTCTGCCAAAAATGAACAGACATCGATGCAAAATGAATGCTCGGGGCCAAAACCGCGCGGTTCAGGGTCCCGAAAACAGGCTGCCGGGCACCGGAAGTGGTGTTTGGCTGCGAAGTGGGTCTCAGAGACCCCAGTGTCCCTCGGAAGGACCAAACAGAGGTGTCTGCCAAAAATGAACAGACATTGATGCAAAATGAATGCTCGGGGCCAAAACCGCGTGGTTCGGGATCCCGAAAATGGGCTGCCGGGCACCGGAAGTGGTGTTCGGCTGCGAAGTGGGTCTCAGAGACCCCAGTGTCCCTTAAATGGGAGTAAATGAGATGCATGCCAAAAACCGGAGAAATCGGAGATGGTTGGGCGGTCCCGAACTGAGGCACACGGCCTGACGGCTCCGAAAACCGGGAACCGGGCTCCGAAACGGGCAAAATGGCCTACGGCCACGAAAAGTAGCTCACGGCCACCGGGAGATAGTCTACGGGACCACTCCCTTCCCTTAGGAAAGAAAACAGAGAAAACCGAGCCTGGTTCGCAAACCGAGACAAGGTAGAGAAGAGAGTTCGGTAGTCCGGAGGCAGGGCGCACGGCCGCGACTCTGAGACTTCTGAACGAGCGCAATATGCAACATCACCGAGCGCTCAATCGGTGACGTCTGAGTCTTAAGGTCGGTCAAAAATGGGGTGTCTACAGTTGCCCCTCTTTGACAGAACTCGGAAGTCATAACAATGGCAGATATGTAAATACGACGGATTCTCCTGCACAGTGGCAGATATTTAAATACGGCATTTACTTACCATTTCTCATGCATTAGGGTTCGAAGACTCGAACACCTATACGGATTCTCCTGCACAGTGGCAGATATGTAAATACGGCGTTTACTAACCTATTCTCACGCATTAGGGTCTGAACACTCGAAGACCTATACGGATTCTCCTGCACAGTGGCAGATATGTAAATACGACGTTTACTTACCATTTCTTACGCATTACGGTACGAAACTCGAACACCTATACGGATTCTCCTGCACAGTGGCAGATATGTAAATACGGCGTTTACTTACCATTTCTCACGCATTACAGTTCGAACACTCGAACACCTATACAGATTCTCCTGCACAGTGGCAGATATGTAAATACAGCGTTTACAACCATTTCTCATGCATTAGGGTTCGAAGACTCGAACACCTATACGGATTCTCCTGCACAGTGGCAGATATGTAAATACGGCATCTACTAACCTATTCTCACGCATTAGGGTTTGAACACTCGAAGACCTATACGGATTCACCTGCACAGTGGCAGATATGTAAATACGGCGTTTACTTACCATTTCTCACACATTACGGTTCGAACACTCGAACACCTATACGGATTCTCCTGCACAGTGGCAGATATGTAAATACGGCGTTTGCTTACCATTTCTCAGGCATTATGGTTCGAACAGTCGAAGACCTATACGGATTCTACTGCAAAGTGGCAGATATGTAAATATGGCGTTTACTCACCATTTGTCACGCATTACGGTTCGAACACTCGAACACCAATACGGGTTCTCCTGCACAGTGGCAGATATGTAAATACGGCGTTTACTTACCATTTGTCACGCATTACGGTTCGAACACTCGAACACCTATACGGATTCTCCTGCACAGTGGCAGAGATGTAAATACGGCGTTTACTTACCATTTCTCACGCATTACGGTACGAAACTCGAACACCTATACGGATTCTCCTGCACAGTGGCAGATATGTAAATACGGCGTTTACTTACCATTTCTCACGCAATACGGTTTGGACACTCGCACACCTATACGGATTCTCCTGCACAGTGGCAGATATGTAAATACGGCGTTTACTTACCTATTCTCACGCATTAGGGTTTGAACACTCGAAGACCTATACGGATTCACCTGCACAGTGGCAGATATGTAAATACGGCGTTTACTTACCATTTCTCAGGCGTTACAGTTCGAACACTCGAACACCTATACGGATTCTCCTGCACAGTGGCAGATATGTAAATACGGCATTTACTTAGCATTTCTCATGCATTAGGGTTCGAAGACTCGAACACCTATACGGATTCTCCTGCACAGTGGCAGATATGTAAATACGGCGTTTACTTACCTATTCTCACGCATTAGGTTTCGAACACTCGAACACCTACACGGATTCTCCTGCACAGTGGCAGATATGTAAATACGGCGTTTACTTACCTATTCTCAGGCATTATGGTTCGAAGACTCGAACATCTATACGGATTCTCCTGCACAGTGGTAGATATATAAATACGGCGTTTACTTACCTATTCTCACGCATTAGGGTTCGAACACTCGAACACCTATACGGATTCTCCTGCACAGTGGCAGATATATAAATACGGCGTTTACTTACCTATTCTCATGCATTAGGGTTCGAAGACTCGAACACCTATACGGATTCTCCTGCACAGTGGCAGATATGTAAATACGGCGTTTACTTATCTATTCTCATGCATTAGAGTTCGAACACTCGAACACCTATACGGATTCTCCTGCACAGTGGCATATATGTAAATACGGCGTTTACTTACCATTTCGCACGC
Source organism: Camellia granthamiana (assembly GCA_036172215.1). Classification (NCBI taxonomy): domain Eukaryota; kingdom Viridiplantae; phylum Streptophyta; class Magnoliopsida; order Ericales; family Theaceae; genus Camellia; species Camellia granthamiana. Next base: position 164,182 of record JAXFYN010000539.1, read on the forward strand.
ATTAGGGTTCGAACACTCGAACACCTATACGGATTCTCCTACAAAGTGGCAAATATGTAAATACGGCGTTTACTTACCTATTCTCAGGCATTAGGGTTCGAACACTCGAACACTTATACGGATTCACCTGCACATTGGCATATATGTAAATACGGCATTTACTTACCATTTCTCACGCATTACGGTTCGAACACTCGAACACCTATACGGATTCTCCTGCACAGTGGCAGATATGTAAATACGGCGTTTACTTACCATTTTTCACGCATTACGGTTCGAACACTCGAACACCTATACGGATTCTCCTGCACAGTGGCAGATATGTAAATACGGCGTTTACAAACCTATTCTCACGCATTAGGGTTTGCGCACTCGAAAACCAATACGGATTCACCTGCACAGTGGCAGATATGTAAATACGGCGTTTACTTACCATTTCTCACGCATTACGGTTCGAACACTCGAACACCTATACGGATTCTCCTGCACAGTGGCAGATATGGAAATACGGCGTTTGCTTACCATTTCTCAGGCATTACGGTTCGAACCCTCGAAGACCTATACGCATTCTCCTGCACAGTGGCAGATATGTAAATACGGCGTTTACTTACAATTTGTCACGCATTACGGTTCAAACACTCGAACACCTATACGGATTCTCCTGCACAGTGGCAGATATGTAAATACGGCGTTTACTTACCATTTCTCACGCATTACGGTACGAAACTCATACACCTATACGGATTCTCCTGCACAGTGGCAGATATGTAAATACGGCGTTTACTTACCATTTCTCACGCATTCCAGTTCGAACACTCGAACACGTATACGGATTCTCCTGCACAGTGGCAGATATTTAAATACGGCGTTTACTTACCATTTCTCATGCATTAGGGTTCGAAGACTCGAACACCTATACGGATTCACCTGCACAGTGGCAGATATGTAAATACGGCGTTTACTTACCATTTCTCACACATTACGGTTCGAACACTCGAACACCTATACGGATTCTCCTGCACAGTGGCAGATATGTAAATACGACGTTTGCTTACCATTTCTCAGGCATTACGGTTCGAACACTCGAAGACCTATACGGATTCTACTGCACAGTGGCAGATATGTAAATACGGCGTTTACTTACCATTTGTCACGCATTACGGTTCGAACACTCGAACACCAATACGGATTCTCCTGCACAGTGGCAGATATGTAAATACGGCGTTTACTTACCATTTGTCACGCATTACGGTTCGAACACTCGAACACCTATACGGATTCTCCTGCACAGTGGCAGATATGTAAATACGGCGTTTACTTACCATTTCTCACGCATTACGGTACGAAACTCGAACACCTATACGGATTCTCCTGCACAGTGGCAGATATGTAAATACGGCGTTTACTTACCATTTCTCACGCATTACGGTTTGGACACTCGCACACCTATACGGATTCTCCTGCACAGTGGCAGATATGTAAATACGGCGTTTACTTACCTATTCTCACGCATTAGGTTTGAACACTCGAAGACCTATACGGATTCACCTGCACAGTGGCAGATATGTAAATACGGCGTTTACTTACCATTTCTCACGCGTTACAGTTCGAAGACTCGAACACCTATACGGATTCTCCTGCACAGTGGCAGATATGTAAATACGGTGTTTACTTAGCATTTCTCATGCATTAGGGTTCGAAGACTCGAACACCTATACGGATTCTCCTGCACAGTGGCAGATATGTAAATACGGCGTTTACTAACCTATTCTCACGCATTAGGGTTTGAACACTCGAAGACCTATTCGGATTCTCCTGCACAGTGGCAGATATGTAAATACGGCGTTTACTTACCATTTCTCACGCATTACGGTTCGAACACTCGAACACCTATACGGATTCTCCTACACAGTGGTAGATATGTAAATACGGCGTTTACCTACCATTTCTCACGCATTACGGTTCGATCTCTCGAACACCAATACGGATTCTCCTGCATAGTGGAAGATACGTAAATACGGCGTTTACTTACCATTTCTCACGCATTACGGTTCGAACACTCGCACACCTATACGGATTCTCCTACACAGTGGCAGAGATGTAAATACGGCGTTTACTTACCTATTCTCAGGCATTATGGTTCGAAGACTCGAACACCATTACGGATTCTCCTGCGCAGTGGCAGATATGTAAATACGGCGTTTACTTGCCTATTCTCACGCATTAGGTTTCGAACACTCGAACACCTACACGGATTCTCCTGCATAGTGGCAGATATGTAAATACGGCGTTTACTTACCTATTCTTAGGCATTATGGTTCGAAGACTCGAACATCTATACGGATTCTCCTGCACAGTGGTAGATATGTAAATACGGCGTTTACTTACCTATTCTCACGCATTAGGGTTCGAACACTCGAACACCTATACGGATTCTCCTGCACAGTGGCAGATATATAAAGACGGCGTTTACTTACCTATTCTCATGCATTAGGGTTCGAAGACTCGAACACCTATACGGATTCTCCTGCACAGTGGCAGATATGTAAATACGGCGTTTACTTATCTATTCTCATGCATTAGAGTTCGAACACTCGAACGCCTATACGGATTTTCCTGCACAGTGGCATATATGTAAATACGGCGTTTACTTACCATTTCGCACGCATTAGGGTTCGAACACTCGAACACCGATACGGATTCTCCTACACAGTGGCAGATATGTAAATACGGCGTTTACTTACCTATTCTCATGCATTAGGGTTCGAAGACTCGAACACCTATACGGATTCTCCTGCACAGTGGCAGATATGTAAATACGGCGTTTACTTATCTATTCTCATGCATTAGAGTTCGAACACTCGAACGCCTATACGGATTTTCCTGCACAGTGGCATATATGTAAATGCGGCGTTTACTTGCCTATTCTCAGGCATTACGGTTCGAAGACTCAAACACCTATACGGATTCCCCTGCACAGTGGCAAATATGTAAATACGGTGTTTACTTACCTATTCTCACGCATTAGGGTTCGAAGACTCGAACACCTATACGGATTCTCTTGCACAGTGGCATATATGTAAATACGGCGTTTACTTACCATTTCTCACGAATTAGGGTTCGAACACTTGAACACCTATACGGATTCTCCTGCACAGTGGCAGATATGTAAATACGGCGTTTACTTACCTATTTTCATGCATTAGAGTTCGAAGACTTGAACACCTATACGGATTCTCCTGCACAGTGGCAGATATGTAAATACGGCGTTTACTTACCTATTCTCACGCATTCGGGTTCGAACACTCGAACACCTATACGGATTCTCCTGCACAGTGGCAGAAATGTAAATACGGTGTTTACTTACCGTATCTCGTGCATTACGGTTCGAACAATCGAACACCTATACGGATTCTCCTGCACAGTGGCAGATATGTAAATACGGCGTTTACTTACCATTTGTCACGCATTACGGTTCGAACCCTCGAACACCCATACGGATTCTCCTACACAGTGGCAGATATGTAAATACGGCGTTTACTTACCATTTCTCACGCATTACGTTACGAAACTCGAACACCTATACGGATTCTCCTGCACAGTGGCAGATATGTAAATACGGCGTTTACTTACCATTTCTCATGCATTACGGTTTGAAGACTCGCACACCTATACGGATTCCCCTGCACAGTGGCAGATATGTAAATACGGCGTTTACTTACCTATTCTCAGGCATTATGGTTCGAAGACTCGAACACCTATACGGATTCTCCTGCAGAGTGGCAGATATGTAAATACGGCGTTTACTTACCTATTCTCACGCATTAGGGTTCGAACACTCGTACACCTATACGGATTCTCCTGCACAGTGGCAGATATGTAAATACGGCGTTTACTTACCTATTCTCAGGCATTATGGTTCGAAGACTCAAACACCTATACGGATTCTCCTGCACAGTGGTAGATATGTAAATACGGCGTTTACTTACCTATTCTCACGCATTAGGGTTCGAACACTCGAACACCTATACGGATTCTCCTGCACAGTGGCAGATATGTAAATACGGCGTTTACTTACCATTTTTCAGGCATTACGGTTCGAAGACTCGAAGACCTATACGGATTCTCCTGCACAGTGGCAGATATGTAAATACGGCGTTTACTTACCATTTCTCACGCATTACGGTTCGAACACTCCAACACCTATATGGATTCTCCTACACAGTGGCAGATATGTAAATACGGCGTTTACTTACCATTTCTCACGCATTACGGTTCGAACACTCGCACACCCATACGGTTTCTCCTGTACAGTGGCAGATATGTAAATACGGCGTTGACTTACCTATTCTCCGGCATTATGGTTCGAAGACTCGAACAATTATACGGATTCTCCTGCACAGTGACAGATATGTAAATACGGGGTTTACTTACCTAGTCTCAGGCATTAGGGTTCGAACACTCGAACACCTATACGGATTCTCCTGCACAGTGGCAGATATGTAAATACGGCGTTTACTTGCCTATTCTCAGGCATTACGGTTCGAAGACTCAAACACCTACACGGATTCCCCTGCACAGTGGCAAATATGTAAATACGGTGTTTACTTACCTATTCTCACGCATTAGGGTTCGAAGACTCGAACACCTATACGGATTCTCTTGCACAGTGGCATATATGTAAATACGGCGTTTACTTACCATTTCTCACGCATTAGGGTTCGAACACTCGAACACCTATACGGATTCTCCTGCACAGTGGCAGATATGTAAATACGGTGTTTACTTACCGTTTCTCGTGCATTACGGTTCGAACAATCGAACACCTATACGGATTCTCCTGCACAGTGGCAGATATGTAAATACGGCGTTTACTTACCATTTGTCACGCATTACGGTTCGAACACTCGAACACCCATACGGATTCTCCTACATAGTGGCAGATATGTAAATACGGCGTTTACTTACCATTTCTCACGCATTACGGTACGAAACTCGAACACCTATACGGATTCTCCTGCACAGTGGCAGATATGTAAATACGGCGTTTACTTACCATTTCTCACGCATTACGGTTTGAACACTCGCACACCTATACGGATTCTCCTGCACAGTGGCAGATATGTAAATACGGCGTTTAATTACCTATTCTCAGGCATTATGGTTCGAAGACTCGAACACCTATACGGATTCTCCTGCAGAGTGGCAGATATGTAAATACGGCGTTTACTTACCTATTCTCACGCATTAGGGTTCGAACACTCGTACACCTATACGGATTCTCCTGCACAGTGGCAGATATGTAAATACGGCATTTACTTACCTATTCTCAGGCATTATGGTTCGAAGACTCAAACACCTATACGGATTCTCCTGCACAGTGGTAGATATGTAAATACGGCGTTTACTTACCTATTCTCACGCATTAGGGTTCGAACACTCGAACACCTATACGGATTCTCCTGCACAGTGGCAGATATGTAAATACGGTGTTTACTTACCGTTTCTCGTGCATTACGGTTCGAACACTCGAACACCGATACACATTACAGTTCGAACACTCGAACACCTATACGGATTCTCCTGCACAGTGGCAGATATGTAAATACGGCGTTTACTTACCTATTCTCACGCATTAGGGTTTGAACACTCGAAGACCTATACGGATTCTCCTGCACAGTGGTAGATATGTAAATGCGGCGTTTACTTACCATTTCTCACGCATTATGGTTCGAACACTCGAACACCTATACGGATTCTCCTACACAGTGGCAGATATGTGAATACGGCGTTTACTTACCGTTTCTCACGCATTACGGTTCGAACACTCGCACACCTATACGGATTCTCCTGCACAGTGGTAGATATGTAATTACGGCAGTTACTTACCTATTCTCAGGCATTATGGTTCGAAGACTCGAACACCTATACGGATTCTCCTGCACAGTGGCAGATATGTAAATACGGCGTTTACTTACCTATTCTCACGCATTAGGGTTCGAACACTCGAACACCTATACGGATTCTCCTGCACGGTGGCAGATATGTAAATACGGCGTTTACGTACCTATTCTCAGGCATTATGGTTCGAAGACTCGAACACCTATACGGATTCTCCTGCACAGTGGCAGATATGTAAATACGGCGTTTACTTACCTATTCTCACGCATTAGGGTTCGAACACTCGAACACCTATACGGATTCTCCTGCACAGTGGCAGATATGTAAATACGGCGTTTACTTACCTATTCTCAGGCATTATGGTTCGAAGACTCGAACACCTATACGGATTCTCCTGCATAGTGGCAGATATGTAAATACGGCGTTTACTAACCTATTCTCACGCATTAGGGTTTGAACACTCGAAGACCTATTCGGATTCTCCTGCACAGTGGCAGATATGTAAATACGGCGTTTACTTACCATTTCTCACGCATTACCGTTCGAACACTCGAACACCTATACGGATTCTCCTACACAGTGGTAGATATGTAAATACGGCGTTTACCTACCATTTCTCACGCATTACGGTTCGAACTATCGAACACCTATACGGATTCTCCTGCACAGTGGCAGATATGTATAGGAATGGCAACGGGGCGGGGCGGGGCCGGGGATCACCCTCCCCGTCCCCGATCCCCGATGGTGGAAACTCCCCCCGTCCCCGGTCCCGACCCCGACGGGGAGCTCATCACTGCCCCCGCCCCCGCCCCTTAACGGGGATCGGGTTTCCCCGTCCCCGAAAAGCCCCCGACCAAAAGAAAAAAAAAAAAATCAGTTCCTTCCAAATTTCTTCAACAACAACAACAATCAGATCTAACATCAACAACAACAACAATCTGATGAGCTTAAAAAAAAAAAATTCAGATCTAACATATATATATATATATAACAGATCTAACATATATATATATATAACAAATCAAAAAAATAGATCTGTGTATCTGGACGAAGGAGTGGCGATGGACGACGTCGCGACAGTGGCTGTGGTGTGGCTGTGACTGCGTCGCGATGGGCTATGGCTGTGATTGATGATCGACATCGCGGATACTGATGATCGACATCGCGAACAGGCTGAGAGTGAGAGAGAGAGTAGAGGGAAGAGAGTGAGAGAGTAGAGGGAGGCGACGAGACGAGAGGCGGAGAGCGGATCTGGAGAGTTACAGATCTGTAAACAATAAACATATATATATAATATAATAAACAAACATATAAATATATATATAATAATAAACAAACATATAAACATATATATAATAATATAATATAATATTGAAAGACACCGTGTGTAACCAAACCAAACATATATATATATAATACATAAATCGGGGGATGACCGGGGCGGGGAGCGGGGGCGGGGCCGGGCCGGGGCCGGGGATGAAATATGTATCACCGTCCCCGGCCCGAATGTCACCGGGGATTTAATTTTGAATACCATCCCCGTCCCCACGGGGGTATTTTTCGGGGAAAAACCATTCTTATCGGGGACGGGGGGTCGGGTCCCCGTCGGGCCGGGTTCAAATTGCCATCCCTAGATATGTAAATACGGCGTTTACTTACCATTTCTCACGCATTACGGTTCGAACACTCGCACACCTATACGGATCTCCTACACAGTGGCAGAGATGTAAATACGGCGTTTACTTACCTATTCTCAGGCATTATGGTTCGAAGACTCGAACACCTATACGGATTCTCCTGCACAGTGGCAGATATGTAAATACGGCGTTTACTTACCTATTATCACGAACACCTACACGGATTCTCCTGCACAGTGGCAGATATGTAAATACGGCGTTTACTTACCAATTTTCAGGCATTACGGTTCGAACACTCGAAGACCTATACCGATTCTCCTGCACAGTGGCAGATATGTAAATACGGCGTAAACTTACCATTTCTCACGCATTACGGTTCGAACACTCGAACACCTATATGGATTCTCCTACACAGTGGCAGATATGTAAATACGGCGTTTACTTACCATTTCTCACGCATTACGGTTCGAACACTCGCACACCTATACGGATTCTCCTGTACAGTGGCAGATATGTAAATACGGCGTTGACTTACCTATTCTCCGGCATTATGGTTCGAAGACTCGAACAATTATACGGATTCTCCTGCACAGTGACAGATATGTAAATACGGCGTTTACTTACCTAGTCTCAGGCATTAGGGTTCGAACACTCGAACACCTATACGGATTCTCCTGCACAGTGGCAGATATGTAAATACGGCGTTTACTTGCCTATTCTCAGGCATTACGGTTCGAAGACTCAAACACCTAGACGGATTCCCCTGCACAGTGGCAAATATGTAAATACGGTGTTTACTTACCTATTCTCACGCATTAGGGTTCGAAGACTCGAACACCTATACGGATTCTCTTGCACAGTGGCATATACGTAAATACGGCGTTTACTTACTATTTCTCACGCATTAGGGTTCGAACACTCGAACACCTATACGGATTCTCCTGCACAGTGGCCGATATGTAAATACGGCGTTTACTTACCTATTTTCATGCATTAGAGTTCGAAGACTCGAACACCTATACGGATTCTCCTGCACAGTGGCAGATATGTAAATACGGCGTTTACTTACCTATTCTCACGCATTCGGGTTCGAACACTCGAACACCTATACGGATTCTCCTGCACAGTGGCAGATATGTAAATACGGTGTTTACTTACCGTTTCTCGTGCATTACGGTTCGAACAATCGAACACCTATACGGATTCTCCTGCACAGTGGCAGATATGTAAATACGGCGTTTACTTACCATTTGTCACGCATTACGGTTCGAACACTCGAACACCCATACGGATTCTCCTACAGAGTGGCAGATATGTAAATACAGCGTTTACTTCCCATTTCTCACGCATTACGGTACGAAACTCGAACACCTATACGGATTCTCCTGCACAGTGGCAGATATGTAAATACGGCGTTTACTTACTATTTCTCACGCATTACGGTTTGAACACTCGCACACCTATACGGATTATCCTGCACAGTGGCAGATATGTAAATACGGCGTTTACTTACCTATTCTCAGGCATTATGGTTCGAAGACTCGAACACCTATACGGATTCTCCTGCAGAGTGGCAGATATGTAAATACGGCGTTTACTTACCTATTCTCACGCATTAGGGTTCGAACACTCGTACACCTATACGGTTTCTCCTGCACAGTGGCAGATATGTAAATACGGCGTTTACTTACCTATTATCAGGCATTATGGTTCGAAGACTCGAACACCTATACGGATTCTCCTGCACAGTGGCAGATATGTAAATACGGCGTTTACTAACCTATTCTCAAGCATTAGGGTTTGAACACTCGAAGACCTATTCGGATTCTCCTGCACAGTGGCAGATATGTAAATACGGCGTTTACTTACCATTTCTCACGCATTACGGTTCGAACACTCGAACACCTATACGGATTCTCCTACACAGTGGTAGATATGTAAATACGGCGTTTACCTACCATTTCTCACGCATTACGGTTCGAACTATCGAACACCTATACGGATTCTCCTGCACAGTGGCAGATATGTAAATACGGCGTTTACTTACCATTTCTCACGCATTACGGTTCGAACACTCGCACACCTATACGGATTCTCCTACACAGTGGCAGAGATGTAAATACGGCGTTTACTTACCTATTCTCAGGCATTATGGTTCGAAGACTCGAACACCTATACGGATTCTCCTGCACAGTGGCAGATATGTAAATACGGCGTTTACTTACCTATTATCACGAACACCTACACGGATTCTCCTGCACAGTGGCAGATATGTAAATACGGCGTTTACTTACCAATTTTCAGGCATTACGGTTCGAACACTCGAAGACCTATACCGATTCTCCTGCGCAGTGGCAGATATGTAAATACGGCGTTTACTTACCATTTCTCACGCATTACGGTTCGAACACTCGAACACCTATATGGATTCTCCTACACAGTGGCAGATATGTAAATACGGCGTTTACTTATCATTTCTCACGCATTACGGTTCGAACACTCGCACACCTATACGGATTCTCCTGTACAGTGGCAGATATGTAAATACGGCGTTGACTTACCTATTCTCCGGCATTATGGTTCGAAGACTCGAACAATTATACGGATTCTCCTGCACAGTGACAGATATGTAAATACGGCGTTTACTTACCTAGTCTCAGGCATTAGGGGTCGAACACTCGAACACCTATACGGATTCTCCTGCACAGTGGCAGATATGTAAATACGGCGTTTACTTGCCTATTCTCAGGCATTACGGTTCGAAGACTCAAACACCTATACGGATTCCCCTGCACAGTGGCAAATATGTAAATACGGTGTTTACTTACCTATTCTCACGCATTAGGGTTCGAAGACTCGAACACCTATACGGATTCTCTTGCACAGTGGCATATACGTAAATACGGCGTTTGCTTACCATTTCTCACGCATTAGGGTTCGAACACTCGAACACCTATACGGATTCTCCTGCACAGTGGCCGATATGTAAATACGGCGTTTGCTTACCTATTTTCATGCATTAGAGTTCGAAGACTCGAACACCTATACGGATTCTCCTGCACAGTGGCAGATATGTAAATACGGCGTTTACTTACCTATTCTCACGCATTCGGGTTCGAACACTCGAACACCTATACGGATTCTCCTGCACAGTGGCAGATATGTAAATACGGTGTTTACTTACCGTTTCTCGTGCATTACGGTTCGAACAATCGAACACCTATACGGATTCTCCTGCACAGTGGCAGATATGTAAATACGGCGTTTACTTACCATTTGTCACGCATTACGGTTCGAACACTCGAACACCCATACGGATTCTCCTACACAGTGGCAGATATGTAAATACGGCGTTTACATCCCATTTCTCACGCATTACGGTACGAAACTCGAACACCTATACGGATTCTCCTGCACAGTGGCAGATATGTAAATACGGCGTTTACTTACTATTTCTCACGCATTACGGTTTGAACACTCGCACACCTATACGGATTATCCTGCACAGTGGCAGATATGTAAATACGGCGTTTACTTACCTATTCTCAGGCATTATGGTTGGAAGACTCGAACACCTATACGGATTCTCCTGCAGAGTGGCAGATATGCAAATACGGCGTTTACTTACCTATTCTCACGCATTAGGGTTCGAACACTCGTACACCTATACGGATTCTCCTGCACAGTGGCAGATATGTAAATACGGCGTTTACTTAACTATTCTCAGGCATTATCGTTCGAAGACTCAAACACCTATACGGATTCTCCTGCACAGTGGTAGATATGTAAATACGGCGTTTACTTACCTATTCTCACGCATTAGGGTTCAAACACTCGAACACCTATACGGATTCTCCTGCACAGTGGCAGATATGTAAATACGGTGTTTACTTACCGTTTCTCGTGCATTACGGTTCGAACACTCGAACACCGATACGGATTCTCCTGCATAGTGGCAGATATGTAAATACGGCGTTTACTTACCATTTCTCACGCATTACGGTTCGAAACTCGAACACCTATACGGATTCTCCTGCACAGTGGCAGATATGTAAATACGGCGTTTACTTACCATTTCTCACACATTACAGTTCGAACACTCGAACACCTATACGGATTCTCCTGCACAGTGGCAGATATGTAAATACGGCGTTTACTTACCATTTCTCATGCATTAGGGTTCGAAGACTCGAACACCTATACGGATTCTCCTGCACAGTGGCAGATATGTAAATACGGCGTTTACTTACCTATTCTCACGCATTAGGGTTTGAACACTCGAAGACCTATCCGGATTCTCCTGCACAGTGGCAGATATGTAAATACGGCGTTTACTTACCATTTCTCACGCATTATGGTTCGAACACTCGAACACCTATACGGATTCTCCTACACAGTGGCAGATATGTAAATACGGCGTTTACTTACCGTTTCTCACGCATTACGGTTCGAACACTCGCACACCTATACGGATTCTCCTGCACAGTGGTAGATATGTAAATACGGCATTTACTTACCTATTGTCAGGCATTATGGTTCGAAGACTCGAACACCTATACGGATTCTCCTGCACAGTGGCAGATATGTAAATACGGCGTTTACTTACCTATTCTCACGCATTAGGGTTCGAACACTCGAACACCTATACGGATTCTCCTGCACAGTGGCAGATATGTAAATACGGCGTTTACTTACCTATTCTCAGGCATTATGGTTCGAAGACTCGAACACCTATACGGATTCTCCTGCACAGTGGCAGATATGTAAATACGGCGTTTACTTACCTATTCTCACGCATTAGGGTTCGAACACTCGAACACCTGTACGGATTCTCCTGCACAGTGGCAGATATGTAAAGACGGCGTTTACTTACCTATTCTCAGGCATTATGGTTCGAAGACTCGAACACCTATACGGATTCTCCTGCACAGTGGCAGATATGTAAATACGGCGTTTACTAACCTATTCTCACGCATTAGGGTTTGAACACTCGAAGACCTATTCGGATTCTCCTGCACAGTGGCAGATATGTAAATACGGCTTTGACTTACCATTTCTCACGCATTACGGTTCGAACACTCGAACACCTATACGGATTCTCCTACACAGTGGTAGATATGTAAATACGGCGTTTACCTACCATTTCTCACGCATTACGGTTCGAACTCTCGAACACCTATACGGATTCTCCTGCACAGTGGCAGATATGTAAATACGGCGTTTACTTAACATTTCTCACGCATTACGGTTCGAACACTCGCACACCTATACGGATTCTCCTACACAGTGGCAGGGATGTAAATACGGCGTTTACTTACCTATTCTCAGGCATTATGGTTCGAAGACTCGAACACCTATACGGATTCTCCTGCACAGTGGCAGATTTGAAAATACGGCGTTTACTTACCTATTCTCACGCATTCGGTTTCGAAGACTCGAACACCTACACGGATTCTCCTGCACAGTGGAAGATATGTAAATACGGCGTTTACTTACCTATTCTCAGGCATTATGGTTCGAAGACTCGAACATCTATACGGATTCTCCTGCACAGTGGTAGATATGTAAATACGGCGTTTACTTACCTATTCTCAGGCATTATGGTTCGAAGACTCGAACACCTATACGGATTCTCCTGCACAGTGGCAGATATGTAAATACGGCGTTTTCTTACCTATTCTCACGCATTAGGTTTCGAAGACTCGAACACCTACACGGATTCTCCTGCACAGTGGCAGATATGTAAATACGGCGTTTACTTACCTATTCTCAGGCATTATGGTTCGAAGACTCGAACATCTATACGGATTCTCCTGCACAGTGGTAGATATGTAAATACGGCGTTTACTTACCTATTCTCAGGCATTATGGTTCGAAGACTCGAACATCTATACGGATTCTCCTGCACAGTGGGAGATATGTAAATACGGCATTTACTTACCTATTCTCACGCATTAGGGTTCGAACACTCGAACACCTATACGAATTCTCCTGAACAGTGGCAGATATATAAATACGGCGTTTACTTACCTATTCTCATGCATTAGGGTTCGAAGACTCGATCACCAATACGGATTCTCCTGCACAGTGGCAGATATGTAAGTACGGCGTTTACTTATCTATTCTCGTGCATTAGAGTTCGAACACTCGAACACCTATACGGATTCTCCTGCACAGTGGCATATATGTAAATACGGCGTTTACTTACCATTTCGCACGCATTAGGGTTCGAACACTCGAACACCTATACGGATTCTCCTACACAGTGGCAGATATGTAAATACGGCGTTTACTTACCTATTCTGAGGCATTAGGGTTCGAACACTCGAACACCTATACGGATTCGCCTGCACATTGGCATATATGTAAATACGGCATTTACTTACCATTTCTCACGCATTACGGTTCGAACACTCGAACACCTATACGGATTCTCCTGCACAGTGGCAGATATGTGAATACGGCGTTTACCTACCATTTCTCACGCATTACGGTTCGAACATTCGAACACCTATACGGATTCTCCTGCACAGTGGCAGATATGTAAATACGGCGTTTAGTTACCATTTTTCAGGCATTACGGTTCGAAGACTCGAAGACCTATACGGATTCTCCTGCACAGTGGCAGATATGTAAATATGGCGTTTACTTACCATTTCTCACGCATTACGGTTCGAACACTCGAACACCTATATGGATTCTCCTGCACAGTGGCAGATATGTAAATACGGCGTTTACTTACCATTTCTCACGCATTACGGTTCGAACACTCGCACACCTATACGGATTCTCCTGTACAGTGGCAGATATGTAAATACGGCGTTGACTTACCTATTCTCCGGCATTATGGTTCGAAGACTCGAACAATTATACGGATTCTCCTGCACAGTGACAGATATGTAAATACGGCGTTTACTTACCTATTCTCAGGCATTAGGGTTCGAACACTCGAACACCTATACGGATACTCCTGCACAGTGGCAGATATGTAAATACGGCGTTTACTTACCTATTCTCAGGCATTACGGTTCGAAGACTCAAACACCTAAACGGATTCCCCTGCACAGTGGCAAATATGTAAATACGGTGTTTACTTACCTATTCCCACGCATTAGGGTTCGAAGACTCGAACACCTATACGGATTCTCTTGCACAGTGGCATATATGTAAATACGGCGTTTACTTACCATTTCTCACGCATTAGGGTTCGAACACTCGAACACCTATACGGATTCTCCTGCACAGTGGCAGATATGTAAATACGGCGTTTACTTACCTATTCTCATGCATTAGAGTTCGAAGACTCGAACACCTATACGGATTCTCCTGCACAGTGGCAGATATGTAAATATGGCGTTTACTTACCTATTCTCACGCATTAGGGTTCGAACACTCGTACACCTATACGGATTCTCCTGCACAGTGGCAGATATGTAAATACGGCGTTTACATACCTATTCTCAGGCATTATGGTTCGAAGACTCAAACACCTATACGGATTCTCCTGCACAGTGGTAGATATGTAAATACGGCGTTTACTTACCTATTCTCACGCATTAGGGTTCGAACACTCGAACACCTATACGGATTCTCCTGCACAGTGGCAGATATGTAAATACGGTGTTTACTTACCGTTTCTCGTGCATTACGGTTCGAACACTCGAACACCTATACGGATTCTCCTGCACAGTGGCAGATATGTAAATACGGCGTTTACTTACCTATTCTCGCGCATTAGGGTTCGAACACTCGAACACCTATACGGATTCTCCTGCACAGTGGCAGATATGTAAATACGGCGTTTACTTACCTATTCTCAGGCATTATGGTTCGAAGACTCGAACACCTATATGGATTCTCCTGCACAGTGGCAGATATGTAAATACGGCGTTTACTTACCTATTCTCACGCATTAGGGTTCGAACACTCGAACACCTATACGGATTCTCCTGCACCGTGGCAGATATGTCAATACGGCGTTTACTTACCTATTCTCAGGCATTATGGTTCGAAGACTCGAACACCTATACGGATTCTCCTGCACAGTGGCAGATATGTAAATACGGCGTTTACTAACCTATTCTCACGCATTAGGGTTTGAACAATCGAAGACCTATTCGGATTCTCCTGCACAGTGGCAGATATGTAAATACGGCGTTTACTTACCATTTCTCACGCATTACGGTTCGAACACTCGAACACGTATACGGATTCTCCTACACAGTTGTAGATATGTAAATACGGCGTTTACCTACCATTTCTCAGGCATTACGGTTCGAAGACTCAAACACCTATACGGATTCCCCTGCACAGTGGCAAATATGTAAATACGGTGTTTACTTACCTATTCTCACGCATTAGGGTTCGAAGACTCGAACACCTATACGGATTCTCTTGCACAGTGGCATATACGTAAATACGGCGTTTGCTTACCATTTCTCACGCATTAGGGTTCGAACACTCGAACACCTATACGGATTCTCCTGCACAGTGGCCGATATGTAAATACGGCGTTTGCTTACCTATTTTCATGCATTAGAGTTCGAAGACTCGAACACCTATACGGATTCTCCTGCACAGTGGCAGATATGTAAATACGACGTTTACTTACCTATTCTCACGCATTCGGGTTCGAACACTCGAACACCTATACGGATTCTCCTGCACAGTGGCAGATATGTAAATACGGTGTTTACTTACCGTTTCTCGTGCATTACGGTTCGAACAATCGAACACCTATACGGATTCTCCTGCACAGTGGCAGATATGTAAATACGGCGTTTACTTACCATTTGTCACGCATTACGGTTCGAACACTCGAACACCCATACGGATTCTCCTACACAGTGGCAGATATGTAAATACGGCGTTTACATCCCATTTCTCACGCATTACGGTACGAAACTCGAACACCTATACGGATTCTCCTGCACAGTGGCAGATATGTAAATACGGCGTTTACTTACTATTTCTCACGCATTACGGTTTGAACACTCGCACACCTATACGGATTATCCTGCACAGTGGCAGATATGTAAATACGGCGTTTACTTACCTATTCTCAGGCATTATGGTTCGAAGACTCGAACACCTATACGGATTCTCCTGCAGAGTAGCAGATATGTAAATACGGCGTTTACTTACCTATTCTAACGCATTAGGGTTCGAACACTCGTACACCTATACGGATTCTCCTGCACAGTGGCAGATATGTAAATACGGCGTTTACTTACCTATTATCAGGCATTATGGTTCGAAGACTCGAACGCCTATACGGATTCTCCTGCACAGTGGCAGATATGTAAATACGGCGTTTACTAACCTATTCTCACGCATTAGGGTTTGAACACTCGAAGACCTATTCGGATTCTCCTGCACAGTGGCAGATATGTAAATACGGCGTTTACTTACCATTTCTCACGCATTACGGTTCGAACACTCGAACACCTATACGGATTCTCCTACACAGTGGTAGATATGTAAATACGCCGTTTACCTACCATTTCTCACGCATTACGGTTCGAACTATCGAACACCTATACGGATTCTCCTGCACAGTGGCAGATATGTAAATACGGCGTTTACTTACCATTTCTCACGCATTACGGTTCGAACACTCGCACACCTATACGGATTCTCCTACACAGTGGCAGAGATGTAAATACGACGTTTACTTACCTATTCTCAGGCATTATGGTTCGAAGACTCGAACACCTATACGGATTCTCCTGCACAGTGGCAGATATGTAAATACGGCGTTTACTTACCTATTATCACGAACACCTACACGGATTCTCCTGCACAGTGGCAGATATGTAAATACGGCGTTTACTTACCAATTTTCAGGCATTACGGTTCGAACACTCGAAGACCTATACCGATTCTCCTGCACAGTGGCAGATATGTAAATACGGCGTTTACTTACCATTTCTCACGCATTACGGTTCGAACACTCGAACACCTATATGGATTCTCCTACACAGTGGCAGATATGTAAATACGGCGTTTACTTATCATTTCTCACGCATTACGGTTCGAACACTCGCACACCTATACGGATTCTCCTGTACAGTGGCAGATATGTAAATACGGCGTTGACTTACCTATTCTCCGGCATTATGGTTCGAACACTCGAACAATTATACGGATTCTCCTGCACAGTGACAGATATGTAAATACGGCGTTTACTTACCTAGTCTCAGGCATTAGGGTTCGAACACTCGAACACCTATACGGATTCTCCTGCACAGTGGCAGATATGTAAATACGGCGTTTACTTGCCTATTCTCAGGCATTACGGTTCGAAGACTCAAACACCTATACGGATTCCCCTGCACAGTGGCAAATATGTAAATACGGTGTTTACTTACCTATTCTCACGCATTAGGGTTCGAAGACTCGAACACCTATACGGATTCTCTTGCACAGTGGCATATACGTAAATACGGCGTTTGCTTACCATTTCTCACGCATTAGGGTTCGAACACTCGAACACCTATACGGATTCTCCTGCACAGTGGCCGATATGTAAATACGGCGTTTGCTTACCTATTTTCATGCATTAGAGTTCGAAGACTCGAACACCTATACGGATTCTCCTGCACAGTGGCAGATATGTAAATACGGCGTTTACTTACCTATTCTCACGCATTCGGGTTCGAACACTCGAACACCTATACGGATTCTCCTGCACAGTGGCAGATATGTAAATACGGTGTTTACTTACCGTTTTTCGTGCATTACGGTTCGAACAATCGAACACCTATACGGATTCTCCTGCACAGTGGCAGATATGTAAATACGGCGTTTACTTACCATTTGTCACGCATTACGGTTCGAACACTCGAACACCCATACGGATTCTCCTACACAGTGGCAGATATGTAAATACGGCGTTTACATCCCATTTCTCACGCATTACGGTACGAAACTCGAACACCTATACGGATTCTCCTGCACAGTGGCAGATATGTAAATACGGCGTTTACTTACAATTTCTCACGCATTACGGTTTGAACACTCGCACACCTATACGGATTATCCTGCACAGTGGCAGATATGTAAATACGGCGTTTACTTACCTATTCTCAGGCATTATGGTTCGAAGACTCGAACACCTATACGGATTCTCCTGCAGAGTGGCAGATATGCAAATACGGCGTTTACTTACCTATTCTCACGCATTAGGGTTCGAACACTCGTACACCTATACGGATTCTCCTGCACAGTGGCAGATATGTAAATACGGCGTTTACTTAACTATTCTCAGGCATTATGGTTCGAAGACTCAAACACCTATACAGATTCTCCTGCACAGTGGTAGATATGTAAATACGGCGTTTACTTACCTATTCTCACGCATTAGGGTTCAAACACTCGAACACCGATACGGATTCTCCTGCACAGTGGCAGATATGTAAATACGGTGTTTACTTACCGTTTCTCGTGCATTACGGTTCGAACACTCGAACACCGATACGGATTCTCCTGCATAGTGGCAGATATGTAAATACGGCGTTTACTTACCATTTCTCACGCATTACGGTTCGAAACTCGAACACCTATACGGATTCTCCTGCACAGTGGCAGATATGTAAATACGGCGTTTACTTACCATTTCTCACACATTACAGTTCGAACACTCGAACACCTATACGGATTCTCCTGCACAGTGGCAGATATGTAAATACGGCGTTTACTTACCATTTCTCATGCATTAGGGTTCGAAGACTCGAACACCTATACGGATTCTCCTGCACAGTGGCAGATATGTAAATACGGCGTTTACTTACCTATTCTCACGCATTAGGGTTTGAACACTCGAAGACCTATCCGGATTCTCCTGCACAGTGGCAGATATGTAAATACGGCGTTTACTTACCATTTCTCACGCATTATGGTTCGAACACTCGAACACCTATACGGATTCTCCTACACAGTGGCAGATATGTAAATACGGCGTTTACTTACCGTTTCTCACGCATTACGGTTCGAACACTCGCACACCTACACGGATTCTCCTGCACAGTGGTAGATATGTAAATACGGCATTTACTTACCTATTGTCAGGCATTATGGTTCGAAGACTCGAACACCTATACGGATTCTCCTGCACAGTGGCAGATATGTAAATACGGCGTTTACTTACCTATTCTCACGCATTAGGGTTCGAACACTCGAACACCTATACGGATTCTCCTGCACAGTGGCAGATATGTAAATACGGCGTTTACTTACCTATTCTCAGGCATTATGGTTCGAAGACTCGAACACCTATACGGATTCTCCTGCACAGTGGCAGATATGTAAATACGGCGTTTACTTACCTATTCTCACGCATTAGGGTTCGAACACTCGAACACCTGTACGGATTCTCCTGCACAGTGGCAGATATGTAAAGACGGCGTTTACTTACCTATTCTCAGGCATTATGGTTCGAAGACTCGAACACCTATACGGATTCTCCTGCACAGTGGCAGATATGTAAATACGGCGTTTACTAACCTATTCTCACGCATTAGGGTTTGAACACTCGAAGACCTATTCGGATTCTCCTGCACAGTGGCAGATATGTAAATACGGCTTTGACTTACCATTTCTCACGCATTACGGTTCGAACACTCGAACACCTATACGGATTCTCCTACACAGTGGTAGATATGTAAATACGGCGTTTACCTACCATTTCTCACGCATTACGGTTCGAACTCTCGAACACCTATACGGATTCTCCTGCACAGTGGCAGATATGTAAATACGGCGTTTACTTACCATTTCTCACGCGTTACGGTTCGAACACTCGCACACCTATACGGATTCTCCTACACAGTGG
This sequence comes from Camellia granthamiana, assembly GCA_036172215.1. Taxonomy (NCBI): domain Eukaryota; kingdom Viridiplantae; phylum Streptophyta; class Magnoliopsida; order Ericales; family Theaceae; genus Camellia; species Camellia granthamiana. The sequence continues at coordinate 184,552 of JAXFYN010000539.1, forward strand.
CAGAGATGTAAATACGGCGTTTACTTACCTATTCTCAGGCATTATGGTTCGAAGACTCGAACACCTATACGGATTCTCCTGCACAGTGGCAGATTTGAAAATACGGCGTTTACTTACCTATTCTCACGCATTAGGTTTCGAAGACTCGAACACCTACACGGATTCTCCTGCACAGTGGCAGATATGTAAATACGGCGTTTACTTACCTATTCTCAGGCATTATGGTTCGAAGACTCGAACATCTATACGGATTCTCCTGCACAGTGGTAGATATGTAAATACGGCGTTTACTTACCTATTCTCAGGCATTATGGTTCGAAGACTCGAACACCTATACGGATTCTCTTGCACAGTGGCAGATATGTAAATACGGCGTTTTCTTACCTATTCTCACGCATTAGGTTTCGAAGACTCGAACACCTACACGGATTCTCCTGCACAGTGGCAGATATGTAAATACGGCGTTTACTTACCTATTCTCAGGCATTATGGTTCGAAGACTCGAACATCTATACGGATTCTCCTGCACAGTGGTAGATATGTAAATACGGCGTTTACTTACCTATTCTCAGGCATTATGGTTCGAAGACTCGAACATCTGTACGGATTCTCCTGCACAGTGGGAGATATGTAAATACGGCATTTACTTACCTATTCTCACGCATTAGGGTTCGAACACTCGAACACCTATACGAATTCTCCTGAACAGTGGCAGATATATAAATACGGCGTTTACTTACCTATTCTCATGCATTAGGGTTCGAAGACTCGATCACCTATACGGATTCTCCTGCACAGTGGCAGATATGTAAGTACGGCGTTTACTTATCTATTCTCGTGCATTAGAGTTCGAACACTCGAACACCTATACGGATTCTCCTGCACAGTGGCATATATGTAAATACGGCGTTTACTTACCATTTCGCACGCATTAGGGTTCGAACACTCGAACACCTATACGGATTCTCCTACACAGTGGCAGATATGTAAATACGGCGTTTACTTACCTATTCTGAGGCATTAGGGTTCGAACACTCGAACACCTATACGGATTCACCTGCACATTGGCATATATGTAAATACGGCATTTACTTACCATTTCTCACGCATTACGGTTCGAAAACTCGAACACCTATACGGATTCTCCTGCACAGTGGCAGATATGTAAATACGGCGTTTACCTACCATTTCTCACGCATTACGGTTCGAACATTCGAACACCTATACGGATTCTCCTGCACAGTGGCAGATATGTAAATACGGCGTTTACTTACCATTTTTCAGGCATTACGGTTCGAAGACTCGAAGACCTATACGGATTCTCCTGCACAGTGGCAGATATGTAAATATGGCGTTTACTTACCATTTCTCACGCATTACGGTTCGAACACTCGAACACCTATATGGATTCTCCTGCACAGTGGCAGATATGTAAATACGGCGTTTACTTACCATTTCTCACGCATTACGGTTCGAACACTCACACACCTATACGGATTCTCCTGTACAGTGGCAGATATGTAAATACGGCGTTGACTTACCTATTCTCCGGCATTATGGTTCGAAGACTCGAACAATTATACGGATTCTCCTGCACAGTGACAGATATGTAAATACGGCGTTTACTTACCTATTCTCAGGCATTAGGGTTCGAACACTCGAACACCTATACGGATACTCCTGCACAGTGGCAGATATGTAAATACGGCGTTTACTTACCTATTCTCAGGCATTACGGTTCGAAGACTCAAACACCTAAACGGATTCCCCTGCACAGTGGCAAATATGTAAATACGGTGTTTACTTACCTATTCCCACGCATTAGGGTTGGAAGACTCGAACACCTATACGGATTCTCTTGCACAGTGGCATATATGTAAATACGGCGTTTACTTACCATTTCTCACGCATTAGGGTTCGAACACTCGAACACCTATACGGATTCTCCTGCACAGTGGCAGATATGTAAATACGGCGTTTACTTACCTATTCTCATGCATTAGAGTTCGAAGACTCGAACACCTATACGGATTCTCCTGCACAGTGGCAGATATGTAAATATGGCGTTTACTTACCTATTCTCACGCATTAGGGTTCGAACACTCGTACACCTATACGGATTCTCCTGCACAGTGGCAGATATGTAAATACGGCGTTTACATACCTATTCTCAGGCATTATGGTTCGAAGACTCAAACACCTATACGGATTCTCCTGCACAGTGGTAGATATGTAAATACGGCGTTTACTTACCTATTCTCACGCATTAGGGTTCGAACACTCGAACACCTATACGGATTCTCCTGCACAGTGGCAGATATGTAAATACGGTGTTTACTTACCGTTTCTCGTGCATTACGGTTCGAACACTCGAACACCTATACGGATTCTCCTGCACAGTGGCAGATATGTAAATACGGCGTTTACTTACCTATTCTCGCGCATTAGGGTTCGAACACTCGAACACCTATACGGATTCTCCTGCACAGTGGCAGAT